>JAHZNG010004582.1:0-16320 GCA_027744375.1 Orchesellides sinensis
GACTTTGTCTTGCATGGAGATGTTATGTTGGTTATGTAATGACTAAGATAACACATAACTGTAATAGTTTTTTCTTGTGAACTTCCTCGTTTCTTCATTAATCTTTCCTGATACTAGGTAGGAACACCCTTTATCTCGGCAAACTGAAAATGCATGGATATTGCATGAAATCCACAGCAATTATGTTTACGAAATCAGAAAAATTAATACAAGAATCTGTCAACCTGATTTGTACGTTCCGTGGGTTCCGTTAACGATTTAAAAAAAAATTCAAATGCATCATGCATTTTTTTGTCGTGTGATGTTTGTCATCCTGAAACAGGAAGAGTTTGATGTTAATGGAGGGACAATGTGGCAATATGTGATTTGGCTTATTATTATTAAAACTTTAGGATGGTAAGGAACATTTAGGTTTAAATTGTAAGAATAGTAAAGACGCTGTACCCTGTTTTAAATCCACAGTGTAAATGACTGTATCTGTGTGGTATAACACTGAAAAGCATTCTCTAAAATGTGTCTGAATAAATGCGGGATGATAGAGTTGACGGAAAGTGAAGATAGACTTGAAGGTTATGGATGGATATGAAGAAAAAAACGAGTGTTATTAACCGCGAAGAGCTCAATTGAAGTTATCCAATATGAACTGCTATAAAGAAAAAAGTAAGATGACTGAAAGTGAATTTTTATACAGTTTGAAAAGAAACAGGCGAAAACTTTTGAAAGAAAATAAATGGAAATGAAAACTTTAATGCTTGAGTAAAATTGAGCTCAGTTTGTAACCAGTCATCATCATGTCAGCCAGCAAACCATTATGACACGCTATATTACATTCCTAATAAAGTATATAATATGCATAACGTAGACAAAATGGAAATGTACCATATCATCCAGTAGTAAATAAAATAGGTAGATTTTCTTGTACTCTTTGAAAGCTTTAGTAGAGCAAACAGTAAAAACGCGGTGTGTGGTGAATTCAAAACCAAAAGGCTTCCGTGATCTCATCTTTCTTTAGAATGTGTCGGTTTCCTTGGTTATAATCTTGCATATACATACACACACACAATAATATACATCGTTTTGGGTGATGTGTGTGTGATGAGTTGCTCACTAAAGAAGTATTAAGTAAAAAGATTCTGGCTTCATTGGCACTATTCGGAATCGTTAATGCAAGTGAATAAGAAGAAGTACAAAAGAAAACTTTAAGACTTTCCATGTTTCCATATAGCACTTCATGAGGGAATGAACCGACTCCCTGACTTCGTCTCCATTTTCTTTTCATGAACTCCATTTCTTCCCTTTACACTCTCACTGAATGTAGGCAACTCTTATCACATCCCACAACATGCGTGCAATCCCTTGCAACTCAGGACGCCTTGTGTTCTAGAGAGCTTCTCGATTTTCTAAGCTATTTACATGTAGACCACTTGCATTATAATGGCAAAGCTCTCATGAGAGTGCGAAGCCTGGTTACAAACAACCGCATACCACACTCCATGTATGTGATCTCGGCAAAGTAAAAACTTTGTCTGACTATCAGAAGCGAGTCAGTGTTGTTGCAGGACTTGCATGATGTGCACGGTACGCTCAGCTCCTTTCCTCCATGAAGTACGTGTTTTATAGTTCTAGAGATGCTGTTGTTTTTGTTGTTGTTGACAGTGACGCTTTGCTGAAGTGAACCTTGAAGTTGAGTGGTTCTCAGCGACACGTTTCTTGTATACATGTGTGTGTGTTACTGTTTACCTGGCTCTTCGTTACAGTTTAGCATTTACAAATGCATGCAAAAGCCTTAATTTTTTACATAAGGCCTTACATAATTTGTACATTGTGGACAATAAGTAAAAAGCTGCCTGGAAATTAACAATAAAGCCTTTTTTGCTGACTGCAAAAAAACAAACGTAAAAAATTGTAACATTCTGTCCATTATTTAACGCCTGAGAGTTACAATGGAGTAGCTACACTGTTTGAGGATGAAGTGGTAGTATGTATGAATGTATGTTTGCAAAGTACTATGTAATTTATAAACTCCATTGATATAGACGAGTCTTTGTTCATACGGATTAGAAAGACTTGGATATTATGTCGCTGTGCATTTGGTGACTGGTAGACTAAAGCCCAAGTCCAAGACTATATCCCATTATTTTCGCTATTTATAAAGATGGACCTTATATGCATATAATTTGCTTACTTAACTTAAATTTTGTGCAGTAAGGCGTCACATAATTATGTGGTTTAGAAAATGAACTAACACACTTACATATGTACAATATGCATTAGAGAAAATTCGTCTCTCGCTTGGTCTTTGTTACGACGACGAGGATTCCAGCCGCAGCATCGACTAATCTGAAAACGCTTATGTTTTATGTAATGTACGTACATAAATATGTGTTTTGGAGAACAGAAAAGTGGCGGTGGTGGTGATGGTGGTGAATGGAGCAGAAGAACACCAGGCTAAATGGACCTTATATGTAGTAGTA
Organism: Orchesellides sinensis; assembly: GCA_027744375.1. NCBI lineage: Eukaryota > Metazoa > Arthropoda > Collembola > Entomobryomorpha > Orchesellidae > Orchesellides > Orchesellides sinensis. The sequence goes on from JAHZNG010004582.1 coordinate 2,475, forward strand.
ACTTAAAGCGTGTTCTATTATATTTTGAATACATACATTGAATGAATGAACACTTTATGTTGTTCTGCTAGCTTCCTTCTCATCAGTTTCGTGCATTGTTTTGCTTAAGATGTGTCAGAAAAATGTAAGCGCGTGGGACGATGTTGTACAATGACAACAAGAATAGCGTTCAGACGCAAAGACCCATCCCGCCTCACTAGCTCTTTAACCGTGTTGAACTGAAGTGAACCTATCAGTCTAATAGTGTACATTAATATGAGAGGAGAAAAAAAGTAAATAGAAAATAGTATATTATGACTTTCTCATGTGCTTTCAGGATTTAGTCTATACTTTTGTCAGGAAAGATAGTCTCTGAGCAAATCTACACGTCTTCCTTTTTTTGTTAATCTTTTCCAGTCAAATCTGGAAGATGAAGAAAGGAAAAAAAGAATCTGCGCTCATCGAAGCATGACGAATGGTATGTACTCACTTTTTTGTTGTAGATGTAGATAACTCTCACTTGCGATTTTGGGGGATGTCTCGCAATCGCTAAGCTTGATATTACACAGAGTCTAGGGAGAATATCCTCTGTTACTTGAGAAAATTGGAGACCATTATTTTCTAGCTAGAACGATGATTACACCGAGTTCTTTATTAAATTCACACTATATTCAGCAAGTATATAGTATACAATGCATGTATTTATATGTATTTGTTTGCGTGTAAAATACTTGCTTTCAGAAAGCCATTGTTGTTTCTCTACTCATTGCCTCCTTTTTGTTGAGATAGATGAGTATGACGACATACATACAAGCATTACTTCAAAACATTCTTGGAAAACATACCTTCGTGAAATGACCCAGAAGACGTTTGCAAAAACATTTTCAAAATGCTTTCTTCTCAAAATGTTTAATTATATGGATTGCTTCCTCCCCCTCTGTGCTGAAATTATGCACGCCTTATTACTCTAGGAAAGAATTTTCATGTCATGTTATAATGGAACTTTTATACATTAAATTCTAGTGTATTGCACTCACAAGAGACGAACATTAACATTACTCCACCCTATATGCACTATAATTGTACAGCAATATATATTCTTAGCCTCTTCTCAGATTTCCTTAACCTTCCTTCAGCTAAAAAAATGTTAGACTGCGAAAGGGTGATAGTGTAGTGAGACTAGGGTGTAACTTGAACTTCTAGGGCACATACGATATATAATTAAAAACATCTGTGAAGATAGAGGAGACCCTTATAGTCTAAGAAAAAGAATCCTGGTGGTTTCTGCCCTCTGGGATTAACTAAAAGAAGGAAAAGATTTCAGCAATATGAGCGAAATTCCAACACGACAGCTTTCAAAGTTTCCTCAAGCAATTTTCTCAGAGAGATAGTATGGTGAAATGAAATTAACGAGGGAAGTGAGATGTTATTTATGTAATGTGCTAGTGTGAAAGAAGACTCGTTTAGGGTCCTCCTTTATTAATGTTTAAAAGCTTATCTTTGCTAACTAATAATACGATGTCGCTCATAATATGCTTCTTATCTGGTGTTGTGCATTACTGGTAGAGATATTTTTTTGGATATTTTAGACCTATCTCAGTCCCAATGTTTGTCTTTATTTCTGTAAGTGGGAGACTGAAATGTAGTAAATTCTAAGACATACATGAGCAGATAAGCATCAGGTTGGTCTTTTAATAAGCAGAAATCATATACATTACCCTGAAAGCATCTTATAGCTTTAGAATTTCTTTTGCTCTTGACTTTTTATCTCTATCTGGTCAAGAGAGATCAAATAGTGAAGGAACTGAGAGGTTTGAGAAGATTATTGACATACACAAGCTTAAAGCACGTTTTCTTGGTTAAGAGAAGGTGTGTTTCCCTGCAATGCCCAATACTTAACAGCATACCTGCAGCAGCATTACAGTTGTAGGAGACAGCAGATTCCTTGTGGTACGTCTTTAGCCGCAATCGTTTTTCATAACATAAATATTTGATTTGATGGAGGATGACATGATTTTTTATCTTTTTCTCGCTCTATAATGTGAGTATGGCATTAGTAAGATAAAAACGCAAGTACATTTTATTCGACGATTGAAAACATTCTCATTACTAGTCTAGAGAGGATACGTTGGTTAATATTTTCATACTAACTTATTGATAAATATTATCATGCTGAAAAATGATTGACATGGGGTCAACAGAAGACCTTGTCCACAGTCCATCTTAAATTGTCACTAAGATTTTATGGAGAGAATTACATCCAAAACTAAATAATTTCCATTCTGAACTTCAATAAAACTTTGAAAATCCGTCTAAATTATGAGAACGAATTTCGCTCTAACCAAAGAAGCCTAACAAAAGTGAATTTATATGGTTGGAGGGTTTTTTTGTAGTTTCTTTTTCCAGTCTTTTCCTATATTTTTCTTGTACTTGTCAGCTTCACATGATTGAAGGATCACATCCAATCTTGGCATCGTAATATATCTGTCTTTCAATTTTAGAAAACTTAATTTCAAGAAAAAATTTGCAGCTAAACTTCGTGTGGTATATTATATATATGCGTTCATGACAAACTATTGCAAATATAGATTTTGTAGCAAAGTATTCAATAGTAAACTAAGGAATAGCCAACTATTTTTTTCCAACGTTGGATAGTGCTGGCATTGCAATAAACTGTGACTGGTTTATTATATTTGCCGAATTCTGTTTTAATTAAAAATTGCCACGACAATCTGACGCAATACATCAGTTGGTTGTACGATGTGCAAAAGATTGTCAAGAATTGTCGCCACATCCATCAAATACTTCAGAATCCAGTTTTGCATTTCCTTTCCTGGCTTTAAGGTTTTCCTGATATATTGAACCACTGAAATGTATGTATGAAAAGCATCCGACCCACGTTCTGACTTACTTGATTGTGATTAATTTCTATTGCCATGAGAATCTTACTGCAATTAGTAACAAAAGCGTCTACTATCAATAATCGTAAAAATTTTGGCGGTGCTTTGACCTTAAGGTATGAAAATGGGCACCTATCATGCTAACTTTTTGTATAAGCATTGTCTATTTGTACAAGTACAAGCTCAAGACAACTTATGAACGTTGATAAGAGGGCGAGGGTAGGGTTTGGTTCCTAACGCCTGCACTTGTACAAGTCCTGGGTTATATTCTGGATTCACTCGTCCATATATGCATGCGGGTTCCTACTATACCCTTTCTATCCTAGAAACACTTGTACTGTAGAAAATGTCAGAAAAACAGTACACCTGAGCACAACAATGCACCCGTAGGAAATGCTGATTCAGCCCATAAAAATCCAAATTTTATAGCACTATTTAAATCGACTTGATTAATGTTTGTTCGAAGCATTCATAAACATATACGTATTCCACTGACTGAGACTTTGGTTCTTGTTAGTCTTACTTGGTATGAACGATATGTACATATACTAAACAGTGATATGAAATTGAGGTACCCATGAATCCGTTGTCCATTTATTGGAAAATGGGGTACTGCTGCGGTTCAGCCCATCCCACATTATTCAAGGAAATTTTAAAAGTATTGTATTTCAGTAAATTTTATCGATGTGGGAAATGCAGCTGGGAAAGGAAAGGAAGTATGGCTGACCATTAAGCGTGGCATAGGACTAGCCTGAGGTTAGCTGGCATAAGTTGGGTAAAGATCAGTTTAATTTCTCCATATACAGGGTACTACGTTATTTTATTCCTTAGGGACATTTTATTTCCTATCACGATTTTGTTTTTCTTGCCAGGTTACATTAGAGCTGACGTATACGACTTTGTTTGACCACGAAATCACAGCGTTGTTGTAAATATTTAAGATACATGATATACATACGCCTAAACTATCTTGTCAACACATTACCCAGAAAATTCATTGCCTAAAAGCCATAATATCATTTTGTAAGTTATAATACAATATCGTTTATGTCATGAATGGAGCACAAGCCCCACTTCAATTTTTGGGATACTTTTTTAGATTGCTCTTTAGTGTTTGAAAGCCTTAAGCCAGCAAGTTATTAAACTTTTACTGGCTGATTAAATATAACCACATATTATGCAAACATTGACCGCTTTATAAATTATAATATTTGACACTGGCATGTCATAAGGCGCACATAGATTTTGCGGAATTTGCGGTGGTAGGACTTTGGCAGATAAAACGTTAATGGTGTTTAATGAGTAAACCTCTTACGCGAATCCATATTATCTTCTTTACATATGCATTCTATTTTCGTATACCTACTTTGGTCAGCTTACATGTGCAGTATGTAAGGGTCACATCAATATGTGGAAATGGTTTCTTAAAAGAGATGGTAAAAATATTAATGTGTTCTTTTATCACATTACTACATCAAAATTTAAGGGAAAAGCTCATGTAGCATGCGTATGCACTATGTAGTTTACAGAAATTCATGCTATTCATGGTAAGTCCATGCTGGGCTATTTTTTCATCATCGTCATTTAGCGAAATCCATTCTACTTTTGATTTGCATTCATGCATGTTGGAAATAGCCTTGGCCAGTGGTCACATTCGGAATCAGTTCATATTTATACTGTATCAAAAGGATTATAGCAAGTACAGACGTACAAAACAGTATATGGATTTAGGTAGCTGTCAACCAAAGTAAAAGTTTGATTGCTTGTAAGAATGAATATTAAGAAAGGAACAACGGGTGGTGGAATAGATTAGGTGGTAATCAGCTATCAAAATGGTATTTTGTTGTAGCAGAGCTACTTTCACAGGTTCAGGTTCAATTAGGCATTTCTTTCCAGTCATTTTAAATGCATTTTCATGGAAGATTGGATTCCTTATGGAAAACTTTTGTTCCCTGAAACACTTTCTTTTTTACTAGTTGTACCAAGTAACGGAATAAATCCTGGATGTTAATATATCTGACAAGAACCTCACTTTAGATTATTGTTTATAGTTTTGTTGCATGGGGTGAGGCGATTTGATAACTTGTGTAAAATGTTGGCAAACGAACAACATTAATCACTTTCTTACCTCGGCAAGTGCATTACATTTACAAGACTGTTTTTCAGACTGGAAACCTTGAAAGTGAAGTGAAAATCGTTGTATTCTATAAAAGCAGTTCTGTTCCATGGCCTCATTCGCATTCAAAGCAGGATGTGAATTTCTTAATTCCACTACAGTCCACATGCGTTCACTTAATCCAGTTTATTAGAAACGGACACACTTCTGTATCAAGTGATTCTATTACAGATAAAAAGGATTTATTTCCGCATGTTTTTTGCAGTTGTGTAATTGTCATGAAACTGTGCACATGGCTGGACAGACGTTTTTGATAAGCGCATGTAATTCAATATTACCTTTGAGAATTGGCTTCTGAATACAAGTTTAGCTTGGACTTTATTACATGCATTCCTTCACATACATATACATATTATCATGTTGTAGATGTAATAGATTATTAGATGACTTTCTGCCTCACTGTTCTTTCACCCTCTCTTATGCTTCCATAAACACAAGATTTTTCTCCAGAGTAACACAGTCTTTGAGTAGGTTCTGTCTGATGTACCTACATACTTAAGGAGGTTACTATCGGACAAGAAGAGGTTTTGACGACATGTATGTATACAAACAGTATGATTAAATGAATTGCATAATAAATGTGAGTTACTTTGGTTTGCTACTGCATCAAAAAGTGTAGTAAAATAATCTAATGACTTCCTGACTTCGGAGAACTTTTCCATTTGTTGGCTTTTTCTGATAGATAAAAAAGCGTTGTTCTTCCTCGTCGTATCGAGCTGGTCATGACTTCGTAATGAGCTTGCTTGTTTACCATGCCTGAAAATGCGCAACTAAACAACTTTGCCAAGTACTGTAGTACTTAACAAGGCAGCCTTTACAAACATCATTAATAAATTGTCATCTTTAATACACTATCCTTTGTTTACCAAGCATTTAAAAGAATTAGGAACTATTTTCGTCCACGTTGTGATTGGAGTCTGATAAATAACAGTAAAATGATTTTCCTAACTTTTGAAGGTATCATAACATAACTGTTAAAAACAAAACAGAGTGCGTAAAAGGCAAGCTATCAGTGATATATGCAAGTTTAATGGTGAACAATACTTTTGAAAGGTTTGGTTCGTCACCGACAGTCAACATCGATTAACTTACAGGGTACGTTCAATATAATCCATTAATCTTCAGAGGAATATATCGAAAACCCATCAATGCCTGAGTAGCAATGGGAGGGAGGAGTAGATTAGAATGTTTGACGACACGAGTTTTAGCTTAAGGACTTACCGATATAGCGACTAACGCATTGATTTCATACTCAATGGGCTTTGTTTAGTACTGTTACTATTATGTTAGTTTTCTTGAACGTCGATTTTTTTGCATTTGAACCCATTCGCTTTCACGAAAGAAATTCATGTGAACTCGGTGGAAAAGCGTATTTGGCAATATCCATTCTGTCGGTCTAAGGATTTGTTGCAGTGTTGTTCCTGTCGTTGAAGTGAATTATGTAAACTGAAACAAAGGAAGCTGCACGTGCGACGATAGTAGCATTCTGGACTTGAATTTAATTGATGATGCCTTTCCTTCTCAGACTAAAACGAATTATTCTCCACAGGAATGTATCAAAATACTACAAAAAAGCACTTATCAATTAGTGGCATATTAACAACATTTTCGAAAACTTTATGTATTGGTTTGTTATGTATGTTAGTCATGCAGCAAAAGCATATATCTAGTAAAATACAAAAATAGTATCCATGAATGGAAGTATGAAACATGAATAAATTTTTATTTATTATGGGTGCATTGTGTGCTTGCGGGTGGTAAAAGAGAAAATCGTTAGAAACTCGTATCATATAAAAACTTCTTATAATTCACTTTAACAGTTTTACTGTTCACTGAGCCTGTTTCATACTTTTAATACAGATTTGCTTTTCACTGATTTGCAGATTCATTCCGACTGGAAGGATGGATGTGTATTGTGCAACACCGTGAATAGTTATTCTGCTCAAAGCCGTTTCTGCCATAACTCACTCTCTAATGTGCGAAGAAAAGAATCCATAAATTCTAAAGTTTCTGGACCACCTACTTACGGAACAAAACTCCGATTGAGATCCGTCATGGAACGCAAAGATGGATGTAAATTTTAAGAAACACTATTCAGCCAACTCAAGTCAGATTTACATTGAACTATGCCCCACCATTGTCGTGTTCAAGTGTAAAGTATTTCCTTACAACGTCTGGAGCTGATTCACCTGGGATTTGAAAATTTTCATGCTGCTTAGTGAATAGTGACTGACTGCAAATCCGCATAGATTCTTCGAACAAGGAGCAAACCTGAATTGTAAAGGTAGGGCTTTTAGATTCCGTGTCGATTTCTCCAGCCATCAACTATGAGATAAATTAGTACCGAAATGCAGACTAACCAACCGAATTAAAAAATCTCCAACTTACAGTTTTATGATCTGCTAAAGAAATGAAGCTAAGATGTAAACTCATTTTAAGCGTCAAGACTGAAAAAATATATTTTGTATGTAAATATTGTGTATAAAATGGTCGTTATTACTGCTGGAATGGTTTTGACTAAACAAACACAAATTGTGAAAAACCAAACCATGTATTTTGTGTAAAACTTTATAGATCTGTAATTTTGAGATAAACAATAAGGATAGTTTTATAAACTACAAAATTTTAGTATAACCTTCAATTCTACCCGAAACAAGATCAATTGAACAATTACTTCATACTTTACTTCACACTGCCATCTCCATTCCTTTCAAATCGTATGTCTGCAAGCCAAACACCCAGGAGAAAAAGTAGCTTGATGTACTTACAAATCAAATGATAACCATGCGGTTGACTTCGTTATGACTTTCCATCTATGCATTATCTCCCATAGGCGTACTTAACGAATTTACTGTGAACATCCAATCTACCTCAAAATATAAGATTAACTTTGCAACATGGAACTGAACCAGGTGTACAAGTAAATTGGAAGACCAATACCTCATTTCTTTTTCGTTTTTCATGAAAACCGGTTGGCCTTTATAGAGGGCAATTTCTATCTTTCAAGTGGTATGTTGAGTCTGGAGAAAAGCGAAAAAGTTATTTGGAGACAGAAGCTCATCTCCGCCTCGTTCAATTTGAAGAGCTCACATCTGGACAACAAGAAACATTGCAACTACAGATCATCGCTGTCAGAATTATTTGCCAGTGTCATCATTAGGATATTCTGTGATGTGTTGGTGCTACCATTTCAAGTATTACTATTTATTGGAACAAAGTTGTGGGACAAAAAGATGATGATATACGGTCTCATGGCTCGACTAAAGTTAACTTGGAAAAGGAGTCGGAGAAAGGAGTTATGGGAGCACTCCTCCTGTGACTCTATCAAAACCAATTTCTTGTCTAGTAGGCGTCGTAGGAGTTGTTTTATTGTACACTTTTTCCAATTCTTTTTTTATTTACTTATCGTTGACAATTTTCATCTTTTTACGTGTGCGCCTGTTATTCGCCCTTCTGTGAGCTCCAGCTCAGTGGTAAGTAACGCTTGAATGGATGAGTTATTTATATGTATTATCCAGACAGTTTGCTCGTATGCTTACCATGAAGGTAGTCATTGCCGGGTTATTCCTACGCTTCATATTCCATTTATTTAAGTATGTTCTTTATCACGCTATGTATGTTGCCTGGGTTGTTGTCTGGCTTTAAAAATTGTTACAGAATACAATAAATAGCAATACGCTTGTAAATTTGCATAAATTTATCTGTTACAGAGCTTCTCCTCCTAGTCCTTTAATTCAAGGTCATGTTTGAAAGCAAGCATATAATTTAAAAAGGGATTGCATGGATGTAGGTATTTAGCTTATATACCAAATGTTTATTTAAGATTATGAAAATGAGTATCATAAATAATGTCATACAAATTTATCATAATGATCAACCAAAGATTAGCATTATGATTTTATGAGAAAGGCTCTCGTTGAATCCTTCTGGCTAGAAATAATGTTGTGTTGAAGATATCATGGAGATTATGTTTTTCTGCCATATTAAATGTTGCTGACCATGAGGAAAAGAGGTCAGAGTAAAGGCAGTTAAACATGTAATGTCTTGGTTTTTCTATAGAAGCGATAACTGAAAAGCACTTCGCCATTTTACCACACTTTGTCTAAGTGCGTATTATAGTGATGTGTATTTTTAGATGCAAGGATATCAGTCAAATTAATATGTATGCTTTGTAACGTAATGAAAGTAGGCTCGTCAAGCTGATATAAATCTGCACATGACAGGAAACTACTGGCTACTGTTTAATCCATTGTGAACTATGATTATTATGCTTGATGGCACCACAGGGTAATTTTAAATGGCTTTTGGTATTGCCTTCCATCAAGAATTCGTTGCTACATGATCCGGCTTCTGTCTTAAAATTAATTTTCCAAATAATAAGGCAGGCACTTGAAGATCGGGAATGAAAAGTTTTAAGCAGATGGAGCACACAAAAGTTGAAGAGGCACTAGAACAGTGGCAGCAAAGGGGCCAATGGAGAGGAGAGCAAACAGGAAATTGGTTTATTTTTTCATTTTCTCCGTCTCATGAAAGGATCCAGCAAAGAGATGTAATGTAGCAGAAAACTTGAGGCATAGTGGAAAGAGGATTGCTCTTGTTGCATGAGAATTCAAGCGTTTTTGGGTTCATACGTCATATTATTTACGCCTTTAGGGTCTTCCTCTGTTAAGATCCTGTGATCATTTGTATTTGTTAAAAGACGTATTCAGTGTTGGCTTTCAGACACTACAAGACTTCTTGTCCTGCTGTAGATAATAATATACGAAGCAGTGCCACAAACATAAATACTACACAGCGGATGTTATGTGCTCTCCATTCAGCTAGACGCTAGAATAATAATAAAAGCAGTTCTTTATAGGGAGGAAATTAAAGCCATGAAAATGCATCTTGAACACGTTTCACTCACACGGAAATTCTTTCAAGTGTTTCAATCGCCTTTTGTTACAAAGACTACAAAAGAGTTTTGTAAAGATCTATTCCAGTAGATGCTGGTTCAGTATTTACTATCAGAACGACAATATAAAATACTGTACATTTTTACACAAAAAGCATAAAATACTTGCTTCTGTAAGCTAATGCATATTCCAAGTTATAACAGTTGTTGTGACAGACTGCTTATCGTGAATAGTAGAGCTCATTCTTATATTGGAAATGTTTGGCACCATGGAATATGAATAAAAGTGGATGTTTATTGTGTTCCAATGGACAGTTCAAAGGCAGTTCCTGTCAAAAATTACACCTGAACCGTTCTCAAAGTACTTTTTTAAGTATTTATAGTTTTTGGTGAAAATTGTATATGCAAATAAAGAACTGTTCTAACAGTAGTATACACATGACTGACTAAAATCTACCGGGATTAAAACTTAGCTATGGGCGACATTAGTTCGCAACTTTTACATGCATAATTGATTGATACTTAAAAGTTACCTAACGTAACAATAATATTTATTGCGTACACATACATAAGTACTTATTTTGCATACGAACATAGGTGTATGAATGACGATCATCACTATTACATCTTTATTACTTTGGAGCCAAATCCGTTAACACTAAAAATCAGTTCACTGCATTGCCCGATTGTGGACTGTCTTTCAAATTTGTGAAAACGGCTTTAACAGGTTAGTTTTGCATGGATAGATGGATATAATGCATATATGTAATAGCCAAAAACGCATCAGTCATCGCGATGCTTCATCATGAAGTTTTCTCCACAGATTTACGGTTTGAACAGAGTTTTAAAAAGCGAGCGAGCGTTTTCACCATATGAAAATGATTTTGTCATAATGCGTTGTTATGTCTGTCAAGTTAACTGGCGTAGTGAAATGAAATTAATGACGGATATGTCACACTACGCCAAGTCTTACCATAGCATTCAGCGGGAGCCTCATTGCTTAAAATATAAAATGCCTTACGCTGTCACCAAACCTATTTCTGCACAAGTCTTTCGTGTGATCATATTAAAAGAAGGAATTTTTGCATTAGTTCACGTTTCACCGGAAGATTAAGACTAAATACCAAAGACATTATGGCCATGTCATGACATAAAATGTTCCGAGCCACGCCGTCAGTTTATGTTTTTCATTTCGACTTATGTTATTAAGCAACATGTCAGATCAGACTTGAAGCATCAAGCAAAATGGCTCAACAAAGCGTACAAAGTATGAAGCAACCACAAAATTAGGCACGGGGGAATGTAAGAGGAATAATATGAAGGAAAAAGACTAGTTATATTGTAAAGTACCATTAGATCACTATAGACAATGTAATTTCAGACGTAAGGTAATCATACTCTGCATGCTATTATTATTGTTATACAGTGCATACTGAAGACGAGTCAGACTATTTTGTATTGTGCAAATTACAGGGATTCTTGAAACTTGAAACTTCAACAGCAACTATGAATTAATGGCACAGTAGTGTTCTCATAATTTTCATTTCTAGCCTTTCCCTCTGCTAAAGCCATCCAGTAAATAGAGAGCATCCATAATATGGCTTCACTGCGCTCATCAAGTTTCTTTCAGGTTATGAGAAATTTGATGATATGGCATTTTGATGAGCACACGACCTTTAATTCCATTTATCTTGTACTGCATGCTATTATTATTATATATGCTGCACAAATCATATTGGCTATGTATAAGCGTAGCGTATAAACACAATCGCGTTCTGAAATGGAAATACCAATTGTAATATGAGTACGCGACATTGAAAGTATTTTAAAACCGGTATCGGTCAAGACTTGATCTAGGACCGAATCTGACTTTCATTACCAGTCACTACCAAAGTCATCTTTAATGCAAAATTTGGCAGAATACAAATTTATGCATGGATATATTAACAACATTTGTATCTCGGAGTTGCATTATAATTCGGAGCTAATCCTATTTCCAGTCTAGTCCTTTTTAAAAGTTAAAGAGCATGACCTGGCCCGATGTATACGAATTTTGTAAACACACACATTCTGTTGTGTAAGTTTCATTTTTTACCAAAGTAAAAAGCGAAATTTATAAACGCAACACATACATACAAATATATTTTCCAAAGATTAAATAATTTTATGTGATTATTAATCCAGCATCATGACAGGGCTCCTGTCAACCATTTGTTACATTTTGAGGAAACTGTCACGTCGCATACTTGAAGGGATCCCGTTTTAAGTATTAAATTAAAATTGAGTTTTCCAATTCCTGCATAACTATAAGCTGCAGTTTTATACCTACATACTTTCCAAACTGTTACAAGTCTCTGGCACAATACACAATATTTAGGTAGATACACAACACAATATACACATTGGAACATTTTACGACTTTTGTGTAGTAAAAACTACACAGTCTGTGACAGTAACCGATGTCGTCTAATTTTTACTTGACTTGCTCGCTTCATCGTATGTCAGAACTCAGGACATTATGCATGAGCAAGTTAAAAAGTGTCTGTCCTTTGTCGTGGAATTATTCGCAAGCTGGCTGTATTCTAGTCTTTCATAATTTATATTTATGTACTTACCCCCACACACAATACATTTTTCTAATATATTCTCATTACTGGTTTGTTCCGTGAGAGGAATAGCTAACAATTTGGAATAGTTGAATGGCAAAAGGTGCCGAAAGCTTGGAACGCAAGCAATGGTAATAAAACCCTATTCTACATTTGAATAGTTTTTTTAGCAACTTTTCTCTTGAGCTATACTGCTTACGTTTTGATTTCAAACCGCCAAAAGGACAAACGAATCCTTACAATAGGAAATATGACGTACATTACAGTGTGCTTGTAATTAAAATGGTATAACAGAGCAGAAAAAGAATTGGAGGTGACACCTTTATTCAAATCTTGCTGGAATTTAATAAATAATACTAATACAGAACATGTTATATCTCCTCAATAACTTGCAAAACAGCGAGTCCGAGTAGGCTTATTACGCTGAATACATTGGGAGAGAAAGGTGCAAATGTAGTTTTACCTTTTCCGGTATGAAGAAAATGTACAAGACAATTTGATGAGTTGGAACATAAACTACGTACATTTAACTGATATGTTTGATGCTCTTAACCTGTATCAAATAATTGAATACCATGTTGCCGTTGCCAGGATGTAAGTGGTATTCAATCAAATCAGCAACTGTGCCATATTGTTCTATACAACAAAAGCTCATACTGAGTAGATATTCGTTACTTGTTAATGTCAATGTCATTCCAATTTATTGGGTTGCTTAGTAAGCAATCTTTGCTTCCTGAGTGTATAGTTTCTGGTTTCCTTTAGTAAGTAAATCGGATTTACTCTGGAACTACGTAGCAATGCCAATAAATACAATAAATAAGCACTACTTTCCTACTTTTACTTTAGCTTCTGCTATCCAAAATAACCATCTCAATAGTGGTTGGTAGTAATATGGAATTTACGTCGAATTTGGAAAGTTGCTACATGTCGTGCATAGCAGTATTTACAGAAGCCCTATTGGAAGTACAATTTTGGAGAAAATCAAACAGTCAAATTCTGCAGATGCGATTGGTTTTGGTTTTTCTGTCCATACATTTTATTAGTAAGAAATCGTCAACTTCAATTTGATTTACTTTCTTTAAAAGTACAGTGAAAATATAATACCCAGCTACATCGTTTGATCTAGTTTTAAAAATGAAATGACATTAATTACGCATATAAATTGCTTATTTATTGATAACGGAAGTTTATTTGTAATAAAAACTGAATATTCTAGGGGAGGCTACAGAGTTGTACACTGTCAACACTTTTATGGATTGGAAACTTCCAATTCATAAAACAGCAGACAAGG
>JAHZNG010004583.1:0-12688 GCA_027744375.1 Orchesellides sinensis
TTCTTATAAAATTGCACACTAACATTAGAACAACTGGCGAAAGGATCGGACATTTGTATACAAACTGTACTTTCTTTCTTTTATCATGAATAATGCTTGTCTCTAAACCTAAACTTTTAAATTTTTAGTTCCTTTGAGCGCTCCGGCACCGGCTCCAGCTCCTGCACCTGCTCCGGCTCCTGCACCAGCTCCGGCTCCTGCTCCAACAACTGCTGCCCCAGGTAATGAAGCGTCTGCAGAATAATGCTTGTTGATTGATTGTTAACGCATGTGTTTTCAAAGCATTCAAAATCGTTTTCTTTTGCAGCCACTACTGCAGCTTCTTCTGACACAACAGCCGCTTCTAGCGACACCACCGCTGCATCAAGTGACACAACTGCCGCGTCTAGTGACACCACTGCCGCGTCTTCAGATACTACCGCAGCGGCTGGAGCTGCAACTACTGCCGCTTCTACAGGATTGGTTCTGAACATCATGCCCCTTGGTAAGTTTTTTTAAGATGGACAGACAAAGACGAAGTAATTATACCATACCAATTAACTAATCAAAACCCATTTTTATCTTCAAAACAAGGTCAACTCCTCGGACAGTTGTTGACAGGCTTGTTCGGAACCACTCTTCCATCCCAACAGACTGGAGCTACTGGAGCTCAGCTTAACATTGTTCCTCTTGGACAGGCTATTGGCATGGTCCTCACCGGAATTTTCGGTGCTGGCGGACTCTTCGGTTAATTTTTCTTTTTGAAAAATACCATTTCTTCAATTATTTTCAATGCGATAAAAACAACGTCGGAACCATTTCTTGTATCGTCTCGTTTACCATATTATGTAATAAGCAGCATTTAAGCAATCCCAGCTCAAGCATCAGTAAATAAAAGCAAGCAATTCTAAAAAGTAAAAATTTGAATTTTTATTTCTCACCTAAAAGTCGAATTTCATCAAGAACAATGTTGAATTTAGTCTGCTGCTTGACAGACTCGGCTTGTAGAGATTCTTGAAAGTCTTGGAACTGGCCAAGCTGTAGAACAGTACATGAAAATGGATTATAGCTAAAGTGGCAATACAATATTTAAAATAGGCTTTTAGGATATCAAGATAACACTTTTGATCTGATAATTTGGGAAGGTTGTTCTAAGGGCCGAAAATGAGGGGCATGTATTTGAACACGTGATTATTGGCTTGGAACATGGTTATATAAGTAAGTATATACAGATATGCATTTATGCATTAAAGCTGTCAGTGACATGCAAATTGAGACATACGGTTATTTTTTTTAAACTTATAATTTCCATAAAGTAACACGAGGATGGGATTAATACCTGGTTTAACAACGTGGTTAGGTGGGCATCCAATCTCACAAAGCGAAACGCCTGTGTGATTACATCTATATTGCTGTTTGAAGTCTGCATGAGATTCAATACACGATTAATCAAAACCTCGTCTTTTTCATTCATGTCGGCAAGTACATCCTTCGCTCTTTGTAGGATGGCCGTGGGAGACGAATTGGATACGATTTCAGTTTCCCTTGCATCATTTCCGGCGTCCTTCTCTTCATGAAAGTTCGTCTCACCGTTGATCCCAGGTGGTTTCATGAGAACTTTACTTTTATCATGATAATTATCGGTTGCAGGATTTAATACGTGTTCAGTTGTTCCTGATTTCAGCAGCCAAGATGATCCTCCTTGCTGCGTACAACGGTAATCCATACCAAAGTAATTGGAAAAGTACACGTTACAACAGAGCTAGTATGCATTAGGCTGACGTATTGAAATTAATTAGCGAAATTTACATTTCGACAGATTAAATACCTGGTGATCCAAAGTATTGAGATTATTTACAGATTTCAATGGTTCAAGCACATTCGAAATATCAGCACATGAATATTTAATCAGGAATATAACTATAAAAAGTTGATGTCGTTTTGGGTAATTACTTTTACTATTAGTTAAACAGAAACTGGAAAAATACATGGTTCCAAATAATGCAATATGATATTGGACAAAAAAGGAAATAAAACTCGAAAAACAATTACAACTGATTATCGTAGTGAATTCATTTTTAATATCGCTAATGGAAGAAATGTCTCTAGCCAAACAATTTAATTTTCCTATAACTGCCTATGTGAACAACTCGAGAGACTCATGCAAACTGAAAGCAAAACCTTTCAAATGTACTTTAAAAAACTGGAGAATTATCAATGTTGAAATTTCAAGATTCGTCGGAATTCTACTTGTGTGGTTTTAACCTGCATAATGTCGTGAAAGACTAAGAATATTGGTTGCAGTATTTACTCAGGGTAAAGACATTGATTACATGATCAGTATCTTTCGGCAATGTTCACAGCATACATATTTACTGCGAGTTAATCCAGGAAGATTTTTTAGTGCTCCTAAAACCATATCTCTGAACTTTTAGCTTCAAGTTCACCACAACATTTGAAAGGAATTTAGTTGCAAAAAACAAAACTCCCCAAGTGTGATAGCGTTTTTCAGGCACGTTTCCATCTTGTAATTCCTATACTGAATGCATTTTTACAGGCATTATATATATGAATATGCCTAAATCGTATACAATCTCCAGCTCACGTGGAAGCCACAAAACAAACCGTCGTCTCTTTCTTGCAGTTGCATGTAGTTTCCAGTTTAAAAGGAGAACATTATCAAGAAGCTATGTTATGTATTCTAAAAAGACCTCGTTATAGAGTTGAAAAGGACGCATATTTATCACACTCTAGATGTGTTTACAAAACCTTAATTTTACTGCCAGAGCGAGTAGAGCGTTGAAAGCGGTTGGGTGTACTTAATTTTACGATGTGCATAAAAACACCATAATTTTGACATAAATACTGCAACTGAAGTGATTCTCTCCTTTGCATTTCGGCTCCTAATGTTTTGGATACATCTAATTTCTTAATGATTTAATGGATGTTGATGACATCTCGCAGCATCTGGAATTTTTGAAAACCAAGTTTTTAAGTGCTGGCAAAGTATTCTATAAATTGACATAAAAGCTTATTTACGTTGCATATATTTACTATTACTCTGGTCGCTGGCATTAATTGCAAGAAAACAGATGCACCAAATCTTCCCTGGTTTCATGATTTTAAAATACTCAGTTAAATACAGAGCAAGCAAGCAAGCATGTGTTAAAGCTGCATTCTAATGACAATGCGACAAATTTATTAACAATAAATCAAACTCTGCGCTGGTAAAATCTTCCTGGGATCAATATAAGAAATGATGATGGTGCCTTCCCTTTAGAAAGCTGTCACAGCATGTAAAACGGCTAAAACAATTCTATCATCATTTTCTATTATGAAACGCAACCTTTACTTTTCCTTTGTTCTTATAAAGGTGGTATCATAATAGGGTGATGGGAGGAAGTAATATGAACCTGTCTAGCATTTGATCGAAAGAGAGCCTACCAGCATACAAACTCTAAAGGTGTAATCCAGTGTCTGACCAAACTAGGGAAAGTGCCAACAACGGAGCAATTTGTTACACCACTTATTGCACCTTTGAGAACTTCTAGTATGCATAATTTTGCATTACAGAGTTGCGATATGAACATTAAGTACCCATTCTCCAATCACTAAATCATCCGTTGTCCCCTTTTGTTTTAACCATATTTGTATGCATAACTTGTGAAATATGCTGTATATTTTAAGATGTCTCAGTTATAAATTACAATAAACCATATATAACAGATATTGAATGAAAAGGCTAAGAAAGAGAACTACCTTTAAGAATTGTCCAAATTTATGGTGGACTATTATGTGGAAGCGGGTACGATCCGCAAAATAAACAGGTTCAAAGACAAAATTTAGAGCTGTATACATTTTATTCCTAAGGAATCTCTGAACTTCAGAGTCTGAAGTGACATTGACATCTCATTATAATGTGAACAGTGATGATTTCTATAGCTTAGGAAAAATGTAATGGGCCATTTGGCAATATTCGAAATTTGATAAAAGAAAGAAAGTACAGTTTGTATACAAATGTCCGATCCTTTCGCCAGTTGTTCTAATGTTAGTGTGCAATTTTATAAGAAATGCAATGGCAAAAGTTTTTAATGGTTTGTTTAAAACAGTAACTTTCACTCCATGACCATTCCATACTTTTGTGTTTGAATTTTTTCTGATCTTTGTCAAAAACCATTTGCTTCATTGTTATATCTTTACTATTTTCAAAAAATGGTATAACCCGATGGGTAGATCGTTATAGGAAGTAGATTCTTTTCGCATGTTGGCATATCAAAAGTATCATTGCAAAAATTTCTACTTTCTGCTTTAGTTTCCCCTGAACAGATTGTGCTGATGTGTGTGGTGACTCGGCGAAACAATCGAAGTGAGACGGAAACTGAATATTTCTGTTGTGGACCTCCACTGCATGGACCTTTTATTTAGCCTCCCTCTCGTTCGCATCTTTTTTTCCAAGTTCTTGCAATTGCAAAAGAAGACTTTGCCCAAATGCTGAAATGTTCTGTTCAGCGAGAGGAATAAAATGCTGAATCCAGAGAGGAGCTAAAGCAGAGTAACAGCAGGAATTTGCACAAAAATACAGCATAAAACGAAATGAGATTTCGACCTTCGACTCTTCTCTTGCTCTCTCTCTTTAGTATTTACTACAACTTCTACACTTGGTAACATTATACAAAGTTTTTTTGTACAAAGCTCTCACCACATGTTTCCAGTAACGGAGTAAGTATGTAAGTAAGTAAATGGAAATAGTGAAAGCAGGGAAACAGGCAATGACATTGTACGACCATAACATGTTGTATTGGATGTGGCTGGGACAGCAGAGCGAATCGTTTGGGTGTATTGAAGCAAGGACAGAAAAACTCTTCATAGCCCGGAAAGATATAGAATTGTTATACTGTATAACGTCCGACTTTGTTTTAAGAAGAGCACAACTTTAGCTTAAGCTACCTAACAGCTACCACCCTTCCTCGATGGAAACAGTAGAAGCACGAGTCTTAGTGCTTCATCGGTGGAGTTCTTACTTCTCTTGCATTCTGGTCGCTTTTATTTCTCTCTCTCTCTCTCTCTCTCTCTTTCTGGCGAAAATTCTATTGGGATGCAGGTGGTCGCTGTGGTGGTGAAGTATAAGCATAAAAGGAACGCTTGTGTGTTATTGGGAGCTGAAAGAGAGCTGTGCTCAAGTAAGGAAAAAAATGCATTGCTCCCTACTCTCCTTTACTTCATGAAGATATAGAGCGAGACTCTCAGCTTGTATGCTCTCAGTTTGTCTCTTGCCTTTCTCTTCGCAATATTTGGTTGTGAACCATCCTTCTATTCGCTCTTGCTATCTCATCACCTCCTATTTACTCTCTTTAAATATAAATAGTTATCTCTGTTTTCTTTCTCTCTTTCTCTAACCCTGCAAAAAATATTCTACCAGAAAACTATCTAGTTTTTTTGGTACCTTCTTCCCTGTAGGCCCAAAAGCCTTTTGGTATATCTTATTTCAGAAGTCAACAACTGCTTCCTGAAAATCAAAGTAAGAAAACAAAAACTAAAGAGCAACATACATGAAAGGGAAAAACTAACTTAAGATTTTATACCTCTCTTAAACATATTCACGTAGCTCGCTGGCTCTTTATATCCCTCACACTTTAATTAGCTATGTCAAAAATATGTCGATAAATTTTTTAATCTCTTTTTACCATATAATATAATATCCAATCACTTTTAGCTTTTCGCGAATGGCTATACAAAACTAACTGACAACGCAGCTGCCAAAAATCATACTAACCAAAATAGACCTTTGTAAATCTTAAGACAAATTTAGGAAAGGGGACACTATATGAAACTTTTGGTACATATGAAAAACTATGCAGGTGATAAACTTAAATAAAAACATGAAAAAAAATTTGAACAGCCAAAATTGTTAGAGAAAATATTAAAAATGGAAATTGCTAATAGATAGGTAACCTGCATATATTTGAAAATACAGTGACTCAAAGTCTTCATGCTTTTAAGGCATACTACTAATTTTATAGTAGAAACAAAAGGAAAACATCTTATACACATTTCAACATACACAGATTTATTCAACAGTTGTTAATTTGTGTGACAAATTTTTAAACAGAGAACGTGACATATTCACTCTATATCTTTTGGTGAAAAAAAGAAACAACATCAACTCCGAGGAATATCTTCATATTACCCAGATCTAAAAGAAGGGACATAAACAAGACAGGTAAGCCTCTTATCTTTCGGTAAAGAAAAAACACTCTCTACTGAGACAGTAAAAATGTAGGGTTTTGTCAGATTGTAATCGTGTTGGTAAAATAAAAATGGGTAGTTGTTTATCTGATCTTGTAGTATAATATGACTTATATATGCAGCTCATTTTTATGCTACTAAAAGTTTTTCTGTTACTACATAATATAGACATATACATCCATTACACTATCAAAAAACTGCTCATTTTCTGCAAATTTGTTTTATTCTTGTTAACACAGACAGAAACATAAAAATCTTAGCGTTGTATGTAGTTGTTGGCTTATTATAAAATGCACAAAAGATTCTAAATATATACCACAATGAATACTTATGGGCACATTTTGTGTTACATTACATTTCAACCTGAAGGGCATTCGCATTACATTACATTATTGTCTCATGTCGATTTCATGTTATGGAGGCAACGAGCGAAGTAAACATTGCATACGTGATGTTCGAGGAAGCAACCAGTATTTACTCGCTGAACCTGTAGTAACTTGTTACCTTCATTTTTTTCGTTTCCAAAATTCTAAGCACCTATTCCGTTCTAAGTAGATTGTAACATGTGCTGTTTGGCTTTATAATACGCTTCGCTTGGTATGTTACCGTTGTACCCATTCTATTCTGTTTTGGGTGTTTTCTATCCGCATGTTTGCAACCGTTTTGCGTGATTGTAGCCACTTTCACTCGTAGCATATAAGACTGAGTACTGTGAGAAACGGAGGGGTTTGCTAATTGTGTGTGGAATGCGAATTGATCTTTGGTCAATTTTAAAGTGCCTCTGGAAGTTTAGTGTACCCAAAAGACATTAATCAATTAATTATATTTCATTTATAAAAAATTACTTTAAGGTTTTAATTTTTAAGATTTTAATTAAATTTACCATCAGTGTGAGCAAAGCAGGATAGGTACATGTAGATTATACTTTTAGAATTTTAAGATAAAGATACGTCCCTATATTAAGTTTAAAAGCCTCGTGACTACTGATAGCGAGTACTTGGTTTGTACACCTAAATGCCTAATTACTGACGGAAATTGCATTGCTTCATAGATTATTCATCATCAGGGTAATAAACATAAGATTACTAATGCATTAGATTAGTTAGTAGGGATTTAGAGTTGGTTGTGGAAAAATCTTACCAAAAGAGAAAGCAGCTAGGGAGACAGGTGTTTGGTGAAAGTTGTACAAACTACAGTGCAATTTGCATTTGTAAAATAAAAAACCGCAATACAGCTTTCGTCTTAATCCACTTGGGGCTGCTGTATTAACACACCAAAAAAGTACAAACAAGTTGAGAATTTTCTACAAATAGTAGACTGGCAAGGCCATCAAAGCATATACATACCACTGGTATCTTGCTAGAGTAAAGGATAGAAAGTTAAGTAAAAATATCCAGGGCAGGAGAACCAAAAAACCATTTTACCCAAGATGCATAATGCAAGATACCAGGAACTACTACGCTTTTCTTTACAATCCCACTTTCCCCATATAACATGTACTGTGAATAATAATGTTAGTGCAGAGAAATGACCGTAAATAGGCATAATTTTTTAAAGTCTTCCATCACAGATTAGATATGCATGTTGCGATACTTTCACCCAAATGGTGAAAAGCATTATACAGTGTCTGCCTTTATACAGGAGCACGGAAGATAGAAAGTCATCACTAATGTTTTATTTATGGATTAATATACACATGCACAAGAGCCCTCAATTCCCTCACTTTTGGCTTACTACTGATGCCTTTTTTGTTCCCGTAATAAGCTAAAACAAGAAGAGGTTATAAAAGTAATGGAGGCACACAATAACTACGTAACCACTAACTGCATGAGTGTTGTATCCTAAAATTGAAGATACTCCTACTATTATGGTGCTCCATTTCTAATGTTAAGAGTAATATAACTGTGTACTTTTAGCTTTTTGAGCTCTATACTGACTTGCAATTCAATTCCTAATTTTTAGTCAGTCGATAGATAAGGCATTTTCACTAGTTACCAATTATCTGATATTATTGTATACATGCGTGCTTAAAGTTTGACGTGTTTTTGTAAAGAAGGGATTAGGTTATTTTGTGGTGGAATTAATAACTACGGTTGGATGATGATGGTGGGAGCGGTAGCATTCCTAAACACAGAACACTTTCATTTTATAAGCGTTTTTAACGTAATATGTTCAATTGGCTGTGAGCTTATTTAGATCCATTTCATTCAAACGCGACAACAACCCAGCAAACCCATTGTTTGTGCACGATGGTGCATAGCATCATACTATGTGTGTTGCGATAAGTATAAAAACAATCTTTAAAACCATATAGTTACACTCATATTATAAAATATATGTACAATGGTTGTAACAATCCTATTATTATGATACATACACAAAGTAATACAATTGACAATGCTAAAATGTGGTACTAACCGCAACCCAACAGCAATGAGAACTTATATGGAAAGCACGAACAACGCAGTGTGGTGTTTGGTATAAAGGCATCGTTTTAACAATAGGATTTTTTGAGCTCATAAGTGTGAGTGGTCTATTACATGGTGCCACCACTTATTCACTCTAGACTAGAGACAAGACTTATATTGAAGGAAAATAGTGGAATAAAACGTATAACAACGATATTCTGCTCTGCCACTTTGGCTATATGTTATATTCATTGCTAGGTGGCTGTGTGAGTGTGCACCATTTACTCGCAGTCATGCTCTTTATGCCACTCCTGAAAATTTTCTGCTTTTTAAGGCAAGATATTATATTCTCGCGTGCATGAATACTAACAACTTTACTTGTGCATGTAACCTTGCTTTTTTACTTTGTTTTTTTTGCTTATCCAACCTACCAAAAAATATAACTTTATATGTATGATGCTTTGCACCACTACAAGAATATTATGGACCTGCTTTCTCCCGTCCCGTTGACGAAAAAGAAAGGAGGAAGCAGGAACTAGGTGAATTATACATTCCTTGAACTGAATTCTAGGGAACAAGTCCAAAAAATGTATAAAATGGTGTAGTTTTTTGTTCGTACTTGTAATGTGTGTAAGTTAGTAGTGGTGGCAAGCCTCCAAAGCTTTACAGCATGAGTTTTCTCTACTATACACTAAAAACTAACAACAGTATTGCTCTTGGTTGAAACTGGCTTCTTTTAGTGTAGAGTGAAAGAGAGAGAAAGAAAAAACGAAAGAAAATTGACAAAAGAAACGAAAAAAGAAAGGGTAAACTGACGAAGAAGAAGAAAAAATGAAAAGTTGCTTTCACCACCTTTGTGTATAAATAATCCAGAGTATATGAACAGTCAAAGTCCACTTCACGCTACTTTTTTCTCAATGCGGAGGAACTATAATACTATTCACAAATGTTGAAAGTCGTTATCTAGCTCGTAGATTCAAAGAATATTTTTAGTTGTGGAATGCTACCCGTAGCTGTTTGTGTGTGAGAGTGTGTGCAAGCTTACGTTGAAATAAGTAAAAGCAAACAGAGAAAGTAGAGAAAAGTATTGATATACAAAAAATAGAATCTCTTTGGAGAAGTTTATCATCCTAGTTTTTGGAAATCTACTGAAAACCAAAGCATTTGTTGTTACATATATGGTTTTTGATATATGTAAATTTGAACAAGCGATTGTTTTGGATTTGGTCCAATAATTCTTCAAAGTATTTTTGTTACGCTTTTCTTTAGGCATACAATCCACATATGTGTACATTCCTTGAAATCAAACGAGAAGGAAAGAAAAAGCACGGTTGAAATAAAAACTAGAGAGTTTTATTCATCCTAACAAACTCCTGTATAATATATGTGTCAAAGTTTTATACGTTTGTGTGTTATTGTTGCTTAAAGTAGATGTTGTTGCTTTGTGTTCAAGTTAATAGTGCCATTGCTTTGTGGATTTACTGTAAAAATTGTTTTAAACAAACACACCCATATATATAACATAAATACTTCAGCACGTCAAACTATAGAACTGGTAAATTCCATTGAGAAAGTTGGAACATTTTGTTTGTAACACAAAACTATACTGAATGGAACAAAACAGGTAGTTATTTGTTTGAAAGGCTATCGAAAAGTATCTATTGAACAAATATACACACCGGACCAAATAAGATTATTAAGTGTTTAGTATAAATAGCAGTTTATTAAGCAGCATACAAGAATCAATGATTTTTTACTATTAACGTTTCGGATTAACTTAAACAGCACCAAGACATACATATATATACGTACATAACCCTATAATCAAATTAACGGTGCCTTACAATTTATCCGTCTGGATTTCCTCACTTGTATACTGTTTTGATAAAATTCTGTTTCTACGAGAAAAAGTATAAAAAATTCAAGATTGAAAGTGACCATGTTTACCAAGGCGCAGCAATTCCTCAAGGATTTACGGCCCGTCAAGGAACTTGAGAAAGTTTGGGGTGATATGCAAGTACGATCACAACAAATTATATCAAGTGAAAATAACAAGCTATGCGTATAGATATATATATATTCTTTATGTATACAACATTTATATACATATATATATATTTGTATACACACCTTTATTTCCATTCTATAGTTCTCGTATGGAACATCAAAACTTCGACCTATTAATTCACGCTTAATGCTTAATCCGACGTTTTATTGCGTGTGCATTTTTTATGTGGCCATATTATTTTTTATGCACTCCTGATTTGATATTGACTCTGTTTTTCTACGTTGTTGGTTTATTCGCTTTGCAGCAGCGTTTGAGTCATGTTGATGGGTATTACATTACAACACATACACAGTCAAGTTTTATCACTATCACCAATCCAAGTTTTACTACATTTCTTTCAACTCAATCAGAGAAATTGTAAAATGCGTTTGATCTTGGAATCATTAAATAATGCAGTTTCCTCAAAATGCCTTTTTGTTTCATTACTCTTACATAAATACAGATTGACTCTATTCATCTGCAATGCAGTGCTCATAATGATGTAGAAAATGAAATGAGTGAGGGTGGGTGTGTAGCTGTGAAGATGAAAGCTGTAAATATATACGTTTTTAGATTATCCTTTTAGCTATACAACGACCGGGCTGTATCTTAAATAGTACTACGAATCATGATGAAATGTGTGTACACATTAAAGCACAACCCTTTCATTATCATAATTCTAGACTTTCTCTCACGTGAAGTCTAAACAGCTAGATTAAAAGTAAAGTCTACTAGATATTTCATTATTTTGCCTTGTCGTCGTGAGTTTGCTGAAAAAACGCTACACATGCAAAAATACAACATGTCTGTATACAAAATAAAGTATGTATTGTGGTATTCATGTTATATGTTAGAAAAATACATGCTACAATGTACGTAGTGAATTACTTGTATTAGGTTATGCCTTTTATTACCACAAGGAGCCGTATTTAATATGAGAAAACAGCTCAGTTTAATAATCAACTCTTATTAAAAAGCCGTACCTACACGCATTCTTAATGCTACCTATACACCTTTCACCATAAAGTTAAAATTACAGATTTAACATACATTTCTTAAACAAAAAATTACATTCTCATATACATAAACACAGGTAGTCCTGTGTCCTTACACATGTATAACCAGCAAATATTTTTATGTTAGAGTATTTTGTGCATGGTTCGTTGACAGCAATATTACTTCTTTCTCTGGAAAATCGTTTACAGTTTTTACATTTACATATTTTTACTATTATTCTGGTTTGCTTAGTTTTTTGCTGTTTTAATTTCAAATATAATATGTAGCAAGAGAGGACAGGAATTTAATCTTGAATTCCTTTTTGTACACGTATTCATCTTGAATGGTTTTAGGAAATGGCTGCAGCAACCATGAAACCGAGTACGTCGTCTGGTCAGGTTAGCAAAAATTGGAGTTCGGAAATTCCCAAAACTAGCTTGTCAGCAATTTTGAGAACGCAATAAGCTTACTTTGTACAATTTTCCTATAAAAAAGTTTATTCTGTCAACAAAGTCCACTTTTTCTATTTTCCCAAACAAACTTTTCACATTGAATGATAGTATCTTGTGTAACAGGACAGTGTTGTAGAATGTCGTTTAACATAAAACAAACGTAAAAAAATATTGTTTTCAATGGACGAAACCTTCAATTACTAGGGTTTTCCGAACACATATAGCCAATCATATTATTAAAGCAATTACAGCACTTATCCATTGGGAGTTCCTTACCAATTTTCTCCGGTTAGGCAAGTTTATTTCAATGAAGCATCTAGGTTTTTTTAATAGTGCTCATCCACTTGTTTTTTAGTAGAAAATAATTTTGATTTGTATAACATTTTATACGAAATGTGTAATAGATACAGTATCGTATATTAATTACTTGTTGTAGTGACCTATAAATATTATACTTTTTGTGTTATACATGCTTTATATATTTATACTTAAACATTTTACTTTCAGGTAACGGCTACATTTCGGGAAGTGCGCTATAAAAACATATTTAAGTATCTTGG
>JAHZNG010004584.1:0-11850 GCA_027744375.1 Orchesellides sinensis
AAACGAGTTTACGGCATTGCATTCCATACGACGTGAAAGGCCTAAGCTATTTCTCCTGTAAAAGACGGAAATTCTGAAACTAAATTTCATTTCAAAACAGCTTGCATTCATGTATTTTCTTTCGCTACTAGTGTGGCACAAACTAAGGAAGCCTGGGTGAGAGTTTCGAATATTTATGTGAGCATACATGCATGAATGAGTATGGATGGACTGTAGTGAAAGAGTAATTTATTGCATAATACGGCATTTTTGCAATGCCAGCTTTCCGTCTTTTCTGGAGATGCATTTTCTGCCACTGCTGCTGCTTTTACGGATTTAATGTAGCAAGTAGGTCACAAACCATTTTTTTACAAAATATTTACAAGAAAATGTAAAGCCAGCTGGTGTTCTTAAATTTCACCAATCGTCCGTACAAACCAAAGAAACTTCCTACTGGAAAAGGGAACCAAACCATGCAATAATGCAATGGCTGAGTGCATTATTTTTTTCTGCAATTTTATCTCAGCCAAGCATGCAACAAGGCAATCGTTCTTAAATCTTTTTGGTCGTTTTTGGTTCGCTTACCTGCTTACTCATGTACGATAGCGGATTCCTAGTGTTTTCTCGTAGAACTGAAATAATATACATAGACATAATGCCATTGGCCATTACAGTCAATATTTCACTTGCACATTACCACACATGTGTACATAGCTAGCATAGGTTTCTCCCAGCTCCCGTTGAAAAACTACCGCAATAATAATACCCAAGAACGGATTACTTTACAGTTGCCCTGCTGAACGCCTCCTCCTATCCACACTTGATCATCATCTGGCTTTCTTCAGCGTTCCTACAGATCAATAATGGATAAATCCGGACAAGGATTTGGAAATGCAATTTGCCGACCTCGGAATGAGATAGGGGAAAATGCGTTAGACATATATAATTGACTTTTCCTATCTCACTTGAAAAAGCACTTCTGCTCCCATTTCCTCCGCTTTACCACCACCACATACCAAAACCATTTCCTCATAATATCGCCTGACCCTCTGTACTCACTTCTTGTTCTCCTTGAACAGCTCTTATTGCACATTACACAAGGAAGGAACATTTTAGGGGCAACCGAACCTGAACAAGAAGACAGGCAAGGGAAGTAAATATAGGCGAAAGAAACGACTCCATTACATAAGTACAGATTCAATCTATGAATTACTACTTGTCTTCCACAACTGCTTGGCTACACACACAAAAGTGTGGAGAAAAGGAAAATGTAACATTTAAAACGTTCATGTAGCCTCATTCCAGAACGCGAAGCCGCAACTACTAAACCTAAACCGAAAAAGTAAGCAAAATCCGCTTTTTCTCAGACTAAAGGGTCAACTTTGGACGTTTACTAGACAAGTTAAGCAATTTCATGTACAAAATCCAGCGCCTGCACTCTGTATGTCATTAAAGAAACAATGTGAGTCATACGAAAATTCTTACTATCCGGATCATACGTACATGTTTTCCTTACAAGGGTTAAAGCACTTGTTTCAAAAGGAAGATTCCACTGTGGATCTCTTCCTTGTATGTGTGGAGCAATGCATGCAAGCAAAGCATCTTCATCAGAAGCCCAGACTAAAAGTATCCTTACATGGAATTGTTTGCCTCATTTTATGTTACTAGTTATACGAAACAGACTGCATGGCTATTCAAGGGAGGCTCTTTTAGCCTTGCTGATAGTATAACACAGCTGAGCCGTGGCTCCCTAAAACTGCAGTTAGACCAAGAGACTTTCTCCCGTTTCTTCATGGATGGTGTTTGGTTACAGCTCACAGTCAGTAAAAAGTATTTATGGACCCAACTTTCAACTCTGTGACTCGAAACCTTTTATATTTTTATACAGATGAATGTGTCGTCGTTGTTATCATCTCCCTGCAAGTCTATCTACAGAATAGAGTCCACCACCAAAAATTATATGACAGTGGGCAAAAGGCTAGGATAATAATATACCACTGTCACGGCCGCCATCATTATGGTAGCGTATACACATTATCCCGTCCAAGAGCGGCAAAAGCCCAAAGACTGAGCCCTTTCCCTGCTTTCCCCATTAGGCTCCTCAGTATTTTGATTTTGTTAGCTAGAATATTTCTGTATATTCTTGTTTCAGTATACAATGTATTTTATCTTCTCTGGTGTACTATTCTACATCCGAACCGTATGCATGTACATCAATGTTCATACGCTTATGTACATAGGGTTTGAAATAACGCAGTAAATCGAATCGAATCCTGATGTGACATCCCCCTTTTATTCATGAGTGCAATTTTCTTTCCATGCTCTCCCCTACGTGGTTTGCATCAAATTACCGAAGATAAATTTATATGCCTATGTGTATGCTGGTTCTTGCATCGTATCATTCCAATTGTTAGTCTTGTTTCGATGCAAAAGTTTATAAAGGCTCGATCGCGTATGTTCATGCATTTATACCATTTATTATACATGCAACGTAATGAAGATTTTTTTGGGACACAGCAAAACTCATGTTTCATGTATGTATTTATGTAAAAAGTAAAGGGGAAAGTGCATATGTACACATAAATATAAATAGCGCGGATACCGTTGAATGTGGTAAATTTGATAGTTAATCATAATAAGACAAGCAACCCTTTGGAATTCTTGTCAGATTGGTTGTTAATACAAGCGAAAACATAAGCATGTAAGCATAAAGACCACAGACAGAAATTTCATTCGAGTTTGCCTACAAAAAAGTGAATGTAATAGTTTAACAGTTTAAGGCAACAAAAACTAGTTGACGTAGGGCATTATGCTATTGAAGCAGCGAAAGTAGATGCATACATTCACCTTATATACCTTTTACGTATTTTTCCTTATTAATTTTCTGGACAAATTACTGTTCATATAACCATCAAAATATACTATTTACATATTTTTATTCATATAACCATGAAAATATACTATTTACATATTCTTCTTCATATAACCATCAAAATATACCATTTACGTATGTTTCTTCATATAAACATTCAAATATACCATGAACACATATTTTACATCGAACCATCCAAATATACACGTTTCTTACGCAAGACTATCAAAAAATACCTTATAACGAACTTTTTATTCTGTACCATCAAAATATCCAACCTTTAAATTTTGGTTGTCCAAAATATTCCCAATGGATTTTTTGGTGGTACCAAATTTTACCCATGGTTTTTACCCCTTGCATAGCAAGTAAATATTTATTAGCCTTTATAATGTTTCTTCAGGCACATACAAAATTGTTTTCGAGGTGTGAAACAATTTGATAATGACAAAACAATGCAACGCATTAATACATCGTTATTTTAAACATCCCATAAAGTCCAGAAGTCTAAATACACTTTAAACATTTTAAACAGTAAATATTCAGTTGACAAAAATCGAATGCAGAAGTCGAAACGGATTCAAAAGTTGCTACCACTCCTCAAGTCGTTCTGAACTGGCATACAGTTCACACATCCAATGATGATGGCTCAATGTTCAATATTCGTCTATTTCCTTTTTATCACTTCTAGACATCTACTGCTATTTCCTGCTTTGAATGCCATCCAACTGAATCAACTGTTTCGTTGCAACTTGTGCAGAAGTGGAAAAGACGATGCTAAAAAAAGAAGAAAGCAGTTTTGGGGGAGAAAGAAAATAACTTTAAACCATCTCTCTCTCACTCTCTCTTTCAATATCTTTGTGATCTTTTTTGACTACTCCTCTTGTGAATGCTGATTTGAAAAATTTCACGTATTTCAACGAGTAAAATGGGCATTTGCATATAAATGTTGTATAATACTCTGTTGTCGTTATCAAAATACTAAGCACAACATACAGCAATAGCCTCGAGTGCATACATGCACATAAAAAGTTTAAAGCTCATGCATGGCTTTCACTCTCCTTTTTAGATTTCCTCCAAACGCATCACTGTCGCATATGAAATGGTAGAGAAAGCCATAACCATTTACAATATAGCAAAAGACAAGCCAAAAAGTACAACAAACGAAAAGATCAATAATGATTGCTTGGAATACTACCAAATAGAAAAAGTAAAAGTATTTTCCTTTGTGCATTCTGCTGGTGTTATCTTTGTGTATTTGCTAGGTACATTTTTTACGCATCGTGCACGCACATCCTCTTCCTTTCCGTTTTACTCAGCTCTTCAAATGTGTATAAATTTGTATTCGTGCATACATATTAGGTACCTATATATTATGCATGTGGCGTAATACGCCTCAGCAGTCAGAGAGTCCAACTAACGTTTTGAGGATTGGAGGCCCCGAAGAGCAGTTGAAAGTTGATGAAGCAAGGTATCTGTTTGCTTACAGATGGTACGCCCTATACATAGTGACAAGAACAACTACTGGAAACCACCACGACATAATATTTCTTTCACTTTGAATATCTACATATCTACACACTTGCTCATCCCATTGAACACTCTGCTACTCTCATAGTTGTTGTTATAATGATATCTTGTCATTGTCGCTGCGCCATACTATTTCACGTATGTAGTCGTCATCTTATGTGTGTACTTTTGCTTACGAATTCGGTTACATTTTATCAGTCATGCATACAGAACGGGAGTGAAATGATGAAGAGTAAACGAGAACACTAGCAGAAAACTCCATGATCATCGTCATCATCATTATCAGAGCAAGCGGAACAAACGACGAGTTTTTTTGTGTGTTTGTGTAGTAGTGGGAAAATGAAACAAGACACAGACCATCATCAGACTGTTTTTTCTCTGTTGCACGTTTACTTGATAACACTTCCCCAAATTCTCGATTTTGTCGTTTGTTCTACCGTAGATCCTGAATCCTCACTTGTGCTTGCACACAGTTCCAAAACTCTTGATTCATCCTGGAAGCACTTACCTTTGCGTGCTCATGATGCAAAACTGCTTCGCTACTCTGAGCACATGTTTCTTCCCTGGCAATGTTGTATGTTAGACTTCTATTAGACTCATACACGTACGCAAAGCTACCCGATTCCATTAGGAATACAAATACACCCGTTTCTCAAGGGTTTTATCCAGTTAGTTTTGAAAACTTGCTTTGATAACTCATTATGTACACGTTTATTATGCATGGTATTTACATCACAATGAAAGATACGGCTTCCACATTTACTTAGGTTTTTATAACTTTCTATGTGAGATATTGTTTGTCTCCTATAATTATACCTTCAGGAACATACGATTGACCAATAAAATTAGTTATTTAAATCCCTACGTAATACAGACACGTAGGTATGTGTTCTGTTCTTTATCATAGTTTCAGGTAGAAGCTTTAAAGCATGAGTGTAAACTACCCACGAGATTAACTGACAGGCCACTAAAAGTACTAACACACTTGGCTCATTCCTAAAATGTGAAACTTCTCCTTTTTCAGATCCTATAGAATGGGAAACGCAACGAACGAATATCTCCGGAAATAAGTGTAAAACACAAGCAACCTCAGCATATTATTTTCAGCTTCAAGATTCATTGCAGACTAATGAAAGTGCATTTTCAAAGTGCATCTTAAATGACAAAAATTAATGTCGACGCAATATAAATTTGCTTTGACTAATAATTCCCTTCTATAAAATAAGCAGTGAGTTTCTTCAGAATCCCAAAACGCATTTTCTTTTCTCTCCCTTGTCGGGACTCCCCAGAGATGTATAAAATTAGGTGGACTGGTGGCGATGACAGTGTGGTTGTAGCCTTACGAAAACGAAAGTGCTGAGGGGAGAGTGAGACCAGCAACACTCATAATCTACTTGTCTACTTCTGAAAGCATAAGACGTCCTTGGATCCTA
Source organism: Orchesellides sinensis (assembly GCA_027744375.1). Classification (NCBI taxonomy): domain Eukaryota; kingdom Metazoa; phylum Arthropoda; class Collembola; order Entomobryomorpha; family Orchesellidae; genus Orchesellides; species Orchesellides sinensis. The sequence continues at coordinate 5,812 of JAHZNG010004584.1, forward strand.
CTTTTAAAACCTGTTATTTGTTTGAAACATGAAAGGCTCAAAAGTAATTTGTGTCAGGCAGACGGAGTAAATAAGATATATAAATGCAGTCTGAATTCATTTAATTCTGCATCTAAAAGACGTGCTTTTTAATGCATTTCAGAATACCATGTCTGGAAACATGAGCGTCTATTTAGGGGAGTGCAGCAACTGGAAAAAATATATTACCTCGCCATTCATCCCTTGCGAACAACTTTATCAAAAATTCGTCATTAAATAATAAGCTTGTGCATCATGAATGTCTTATTTCTAGACTGCCTGCTTAAAATGCATCATGCAAAGCTGTTAGACTGCAGCTGTTAAACAACACTGAAATAGAATTTCCGACAAGCTTTCATAGAGCAAGATAGGGGATGCGGTGCGGATGTCGAAAATTTCCAATTCTCTTACGCGCTATAAGCACGTACGCTCCGTGATGTTGCCAGTTTCGTTTCCCTTCTATTTTTCATATGCAAGCTTTAAATTTCATCGTTTTAAATTTCTTCCCGTATTACTTCCTACAAGACGTACACAGGAAAGAAAGCATTTAAATATTTGTAGCTGCATTGACAACCGCACGAGTAAGCTAACGTTTTCCTACAACGTACTACAAGGAAAGTGAAAGTATCCGAGTGAACACCAAACAAGCAAAGATCGCATGTAAGCTGTCATTGAATATAAAGTCGTACAGTCTACCTTTCTTACTTTCGAGGAAGGTTTCCTTCCGCGTTGAATGCCTAATGTAAATTGGACATAAAAGCCGGTAGTCTACTCACTATTACTATGAATCTTACTTGTAGATATCAGGTTCAAAACAAAGGGAAAGGGGAAAATCTATTATATGCATGACGGGAATGTCTTCTTCAATGCATCTTAAAGTAGACAAATTTTAAATTCATGGTGGGAGTAAGACATAATGATAATGAACTTCTTCAGTTTATTAACATAACTTCAGTTACTCTGTTTCTGGCAGCTCTTGATGATGGAGGAGCTACAAGAATTTACTCTGCAGCAATGGCAATGCTCAACAATTTGCATGTGAAAATTCAAACAATGACATATGTGTGGAGTAAATGCTTTCTTTGTATGCTTGTTTTATCAGTATCGCCTACATTATGCATGGAACTTGGAAAAGCTTTACTAACATTCAGAGTCAGAGTACACTCAAAAATCTGATAATTGCAAAACGACTTATTTGCATTTGTACGTTTTTGCTGCAGAAGTAACTGACAGATTATGAAAACAAATAAAAGCGTAGGTTGCCATAAAATATATTTCTCAACTTACCAGTCGCATACTTAAGTATTTCCATGTTTTGCCCTCTACCAGCTACACATTCTCCATTTGTGCGTTCATTCCAAGCTTCTGAATAATATTTAATAATAATAATAAAAAGCTACAGGCTTTCATTGTAGAATCCCACAAATGTTAGTGAAATTGTTTAGTACATGCCATTTTAAAACTTATCTTGCCATTTACAGTTAATAATCATTATACCTGGTAGATACCCGGTGTTGAATGAATGTAGGTAGGCAAGTACATTTTATACGTAGCGTGTTTGACAACGATTACGGAGTGTCAGCAAGTTCTTCCACGACACTGCCACAACGTGTTAAAGGAACATTCATACACGTAGATGTATTACAAGGAGGTGAAGAAATAGTAGCTGCCCGTGCCCGTAGTAATGTATTTAGATTCAATTTTTTTTGCTTTCTTTGCAGTACAAGAATTATACTTATACTAGCTACTATAATTGAATAGATTTTGTGCAGCGATTTTATAGTTTTTGTGGCATGGGTGTTACCCAAGTGTTATCTTGTGCACAAATACATACTTGAGATAAAGCAACTTTAGCTTCGTTAATTCAGCCCAAGTGAAAAATGGGGGTAATGAAATTTCAATGTACAGCAAAGCAGTAAATGCACAACCACCACATCACGGTTTGTCGTAAACACTAAAACTTTTGAGACAGAGCGTTCTAATCTAAAAGACCTTAATGAGACAAGGTACTTCATTTAGAATGATGGAACTTCAGTAAAACTTCTTCTTTCCTCGAAAATAAAGGGAGAGCGTAAAGATTGTGACAAGCAGTATCATGACGGCAAGACGAGGGAGAAGGAGAGGAAGCAAGTTGATTTCTAAAGCGAAGAGGGCTTGCTCTTTCTATAGAAGAAATACGTGTACAATAACAGCAGCAGTTGACTGGCTGCACAAAATACGAAAGTTGTTTTTAGGCTTTCTACCTGAGTTTACATATACATGATGGTAACAGAAATATACATACAAAAGAAAGGGAAATCTTTTGTTTCTGTCCTGAAAGAACCATATAAAACTCAATGTGTTAAATTACATTGATGTGCGCTCTCAGAAAACAAGACCCCAACTAATTGCACATCCGTCTTAGAATTAATGAAGGAAGAAAGTCTAAAGGACTACGTTATGTGCTACAAGTTCCTGGTATTCAGCAATTCGAAAGCGGATTCAATACGTCCACGACCAGATGAGTTAGGTAATGTGATGATGAGAAGAGTCCAAATTTATCTACCATTCGTTTAGGTCTCGCATACAAAATAACAATGAAACGTGCTCACATGCACATATAAGGTACCGTTGTACATCCAGTAGTGTGTAACAACCTTTTGATATTTATACACACCGACAACAAAGAACCAGAGGATACTTAACTTAGCTATAGCACACAAGCATAATAATCTAAAATTACACAACGGTGAAACACATGGGTAGCCAAAAACAAAACTAAAAGTAGAAGTGGCTTTACAACCACATCGTTACCTCTGGAACCTACTTGGAACCCTTGAGGAAAACGTGTAGTAAAAGTACCGCTGCTCGTTTCGTGGCATGGCATGGAGAGCAGAGAGAGCTCTCCTCATTCAACAACAAAAGTTAGTAACTAGGTATTAGAGGAAATAGGAACCATTCATTCGTTACTTTCTTTCGTTCAGAAGATGATGAGCGTATCTGAACTGAAAGAATCTATTAAAGACTATCTAAGCTTCAGACTCCTCCAAGTCTTCAACTTCGTTTTAGCCTGTTTGATCATCTTCGTCTTCTACACGGTAGCGTAGAACACGTCTCATGCCGCTAGTAGCAAACAAAATATTAAGGAGTTTTGTTAGGAATAAAGAGTTAAGCTAGCTTCGAATGATAGGTCCTTTAAGAAGATGCCTCATTCTTTTACTTATTTCGTCATCATAAAGACGATGATCATCGTAAGATCTAATGTGTTTATAAAGTAAGACTGGTTCAACCTTTACAACTAAATTGTAAGCGTCCTCCCAATCTACAAGGGCATTAAACCTGACTAGGGAAAATGTGAAAGCATATAGAAATGGAATCAGGCTTGAATTTCCTGAAAGGAAGAGCAAATATAATAGAGAAATCCCGTAGGCAATAATACAATGCAAAAAGATCGATAAATTGGTATGAGGGGATTGTATATACTACACAATGTGTATATGTTCAACGAGAAGTGGAGCTACGTATTATACATAAAGTCTAGTTTAGTGGTATACATATAAGTTGCACAACTCACTAGAACAACATGACATGCACAATAGCAGCCTACAAAATGTTTGTACTATACATTCTTTGGAGGCAATCGTAAACGTTGCCGTGAACTTTGTTCATGGACAAATACAATGTCTACTCTATACAAGGGATCTACACGGTTGTGCATATACTCTATAATATTATATCTTTGTATTAGAAAGACGAGTAAACGACGAACGAGGCGTGAGTCACATTTTATTTCGACGGACGAAAGAGATATCCAAAGTACAAAACCAAACATTTCAGCAAATAGACCAATGAGTAGGACAGTGCTGGAGAATGGAGAGAAAGCAGCAAATTGCAAGCAGTGCTTGAACGTATGAATAGGAATTGCAAACTGTAATGGCTTAAGCCCTCAAAATCGAAAAAAGCAGAACCAGACAAAGCTAGTTTACTTTCTCCTGTCTGCTCATGTACTTATTGTGTATTTTTATATCTTCGAATGGACAGTTGCCATGTTATAAAGCATCCGAAAACAACATTCTTCTGTAGGTTGACTGCCCATCTCAAGTTCTGGTTTACAAACTTGTGTCTTATTTGTCATGCATACTTTCTAACTGGTAACAACCACCTATACCTTGTATTATATCAATACATAGTGGTCTTTTTATCCAGTCAAAACGGATAACCGAAGGAATATACGTGACTGTTGTGCCACGCCAATAGCTACCTGTGATTCGGTTCAATGCAATGTAATGGTTTTTGGTACGGAATATTTTTCATTTTCTCGAAGCTGTACATAACTGAATCAAAACAAATTGTACATGTACTGTACTATGGTAGTATTATTATTTGTAACTATTGCATGGGAGTAGTAGAATTCTGTATGTAGATATTTATACATAGTTATGCATTGCCTTATGCAAGTACATAAGCAATATTATGCAATACTACATAATCAGAAGTTCACATGTTTAAACAGTAATAACCTACTTCCACAATAAATATGTGTGCCATTCGACTCTTTGACACACCACCACTACCACTGCCATGTTAAACGGAAGGAGAGGTGGGAATGACATGGTACTTCACTTGTACACAGAAACTAACAATAAATCTGAAACATTTACAAAGAGTTTTTAAAATGAAAGATACATCATGTAACCACAATTTTTTATGGTAGATTTTATTTATTTTTGTGAATTTTTTCTTTCTCTTGGCCTTGAAACGAGTATTACCGATATTTGTATAAAATTGCTCAAAAAAAACAACGAGCAGTAACTTCTTAGTTTTCTATTAAGACCAATCACTAGACTCGACTCATAGAATGAAACCACATTCCCTATGTAATTTATGTAATTGAAAGAGTTTCATAATAAACGGTGAGCTAGAACATCGACTCAAAAACTACCGTACACGCAAATATACATGCAAACAAACGAATACGACGTATTTGTCCACAGGAGCGAAAAATTTAATCAAACGAACCAAACGTAGAAAATTAAAATGGTTTGCTTACATTTTACTTTAGTGGTTGTAACATACATGTACACTCAAACTTATACATCTTCCTACTTGAAAAATATTCATGTTAATAGGTATAGGTGATTGCCATTGCATGCAGATGTAGTGAGGGGTTCTTTTTTGGGAATGAAATGATACATTCATGTTTTAACTTACTCCTTTCTAAACAGAAAGTGGGTACTTTACATGCACAATAATAGACATGGTGCTCATGCCTTTCCATGTCACATGTAAGGATTTAAATACGAAAACTTGTAAACTATATATTTTTTGCATTACTACTTACTATTCATTTATGAATAAATACTAAATAAAAATATGAGATGTAGAAGCTTTCATACCTTTTTACTAGAAGTAATGCACGGATTTCCCTTGCGCAATGTAGCACATATTGAATCAAATCGGGCACTTCATCAATTTTTAAAATAAATCTTCACTCAACTTACGGTGCAGTTAGTTTGATTTTTTGGGTTTTTTCTCAGCGTTGTAAATCCCCTCCTATAAAGTTAAGTGCCAAACAGGTCTCATTTATCGCGATTATTCTCTCATTAAAAATAGTAAATGTTGCCTTTAACCGACACTTAAACGGTGACATACACACTCGAAGAGATAAAGCTTTTATAGGGAAATATTCAACGCTGCAGTCTGCAGTACATGACGAGACAGTCTAGAAACACACAACTTTCGTAACTTTCCCTAAAGTTATATGTTCACCATGTAGAAGTTACAAGAGAGTAATCATCAGTCAAGTTGAGGAGAACATGATAAACTTTGCCTTGAAAAAGTCAACTTCTCTCTTACTTTCTCTCACACGTTTTCGTTGCAAACAGCACTTGTACCGCAAATAGAATACATTCACACTAGTGTGCCTCTCAACGTGCAAATACGGCAGTTGTGAAAACGAAAACTAAAATGAAGAGAATAATGCATGAAAATTGCGGGGAATTTTTATGGAAAATATACCCAGGTCCCTAAACAAGAGCACTG
>JAHZNG010004585.1:0-11825 GCA_027744375.1 Orchesellides sinensis
AGCATTCCATTGACACCAAATTTTAAAAAATTTGTTAAGAAATGAAGGCAAAAGAGGGACTTTTACACTGGTGATTCTTACAAAACATTTCCCATGTTAAAAGTACAACATAAAAAAAAACAAATCCTGGCACTTTATATATATGGATCAGTCTTGCTCTTGCTCTTTGTACGCACGTATTCATGCGAGGTTTTGTATTTAGTCAAGGTAGGACATATTGTGTGGCTTGACAAACACAAAACTGCGAATATCATACAACTTTTTAAAACATCTTTATACCATTGGTACATGAGAACAAATTAAAACTTCCGGATTTGGTAATTTTACACTCTTTCCACAACTTAAATGAACCTGGTGCGTAGATATTAATTGACTGCATCAGTCATTTGAAAAGACAAAAAACAGACTGGTACGTAGTTATGCTCATTCCTTTGTTTTAATAATATGTTCCAGGTATTAAGTATATTACACAAGTAAACAATGTTCCTGCATAAACGTTGCTTACTTAAAATAGATACTAGACTACAGTCAACAGGCTGGAATGTTAAGTTTGAGCTACATACATAACTAAGACTATGTATGTAATTGACATTTCTTTCCCACTAGTCGGGTTCATGTAACCAAACAAACGAAGGATTACCTGGGAACTGAATTTGCCAACTACTGTAAACCAGCAAACGGAAGACACAAAGATAAATATTTGGAAGAAAATAACATTGAGACATTCTTCATTACTCCACCTAAAACCTCGATGAGCACTGCTCAATCCCCAGTTTCAAGTCCTACTCATACAAATCTTTCCTTCAACTCGGTATGTTAGATTGAACTTTTGGAAAAGTTATTTATGCATGGCATGGTCAACTATAAAGCTAGTTGATTTTCATAAAAATTCATTATGTACTATTACTTTTTATCTACGAGGAAGACTGAGTCTCTCAAGGAAGAGGATGATGATTGCATAGCGGATCTGGCTACACCCAAGTCCATTTATGTTCGAGGCTATGCAAACTACAGCAATGGGGCAGCTATCACACCTCGAAGAAGCGTCAGCGTGGGCAGCGGGATAGCTGACATGATTAGGGTATACTGTCATATCATCCATCATTATCCAACTTTCCTTCACAAAAGATTAATAATCGATCAATAATTTAATACAATAAACTCTACAGGTTGATGATACATAAAATATACATACACAATCCTATTTATTTGCTAATTTCCAGAAAAAATCAATACGTGTTGGAAGTTTCGTGGCTGGATCAAGCGATGTCCTTCGATGGCGTGAAATGATGGGACAAGTCAATGAAACAATGAAGACGGCTATTGATGAAATGCCACTTCGCAAATTTGAGTAAGAAAAATGCATCCTTTTCCTAAAACACATAAAACCAGAGAAATTTCCAATGACAGCAAACAAGATTTGTCATTGGGAGTAACCTGCGAATGTGACCGTTTTTAAGATACAAGGTTTTTACCCGTTTGATGATAAACAATTTCAATATTACTCGCCCTTTCTAGCGTTTACTGCGGGGGAAAGAAGTCTGACCATGAGCACAAAAATAGCATTAACATCCATGTCAATCCAATCCTCATGAATTTTGATGAGTTCACATCCGAAATCCATTATCAAACCCAGCCGGACCCACTATTCAAATTTTATGTGGGGTGTGCCCTATTCGTTCTCTTGTGCATCGGCATTCTGCAAGTTATTGCTGTCCCTCAGTAAGTGCCCTATTAACCTTATTCCAATATGACATTTTTCATTGAAATGGATATAATCTCTGATTCTTGGTTGAACACAAGTATTGTGCATAGTGAGATGCTTTATACGTAATAGTGTACAATCAAAGTCATTCAGCAAACATAAAATGGATGTATAAACAAAATTAGAGGTCATAGACTGTGATACCGATACCAAGAATGATAAAGAGCTCTGCGTAGTTATGCATTTTGAACAAAGAACAAACATTTTTTATTTGCCATGATAGGCAACATTCCGTCCTCTGGTTTCTACTTGCAGTCGGATGCACCTTTCTTATTATACTAGTCCCGTTCGTGTGGGTTGGATATCTTTGGACACAAATCAAGGATCCACATCGGGAACTAGACGTAATTCCTCTCCCACAAAACAGGCTCATCCGACTGCTGTTCCACTCATCAAACAGAATTACGGGCAGCAGTCTTCGGAGAACTATTCTATACATTTTCATAGCGATGCTAATTTCCTGTTTTGCCATAATTGATGTGGTTAGTAAGAATCAAATAATATAAAATTTCTATGTATGTACTTGCTGCTTTCACTTTTTCTCAAGAACAATAAATATACATGCCATGCTTGATGAAATATTTTGTCCTGCTTTTTCTTGTTTTAGGTTGAGTGTGGACCGGAATCGGAAGTATGCAAATCTCCTTGGGTAAATAAGACCTATTCTCAGAATTGATAACAAAAAAAGTTTATTTATGAAATGAATCTGCTCATTCTTTTCGATTTCCTTTGATTTTTTCTTTCAGTACTATACGTACAGTTGTGCACTTGCAATACTTGTAACGTACACGTTTTTCAGAATCCATTTCTTACTTAAAGTGATCATTTGTCTTGTAGCCTTGGCTGGCTACAGTCTCACAATATTTTTTTACCGGAAGCATGTATTTGAAGTAAGTTGTTGTGATACTGTAAGAAATGTATTGATAAATACACAACGATTTCTTTCGTAAGAAGGTACATACTAATCTAGTCCTTTCGTTTGCCTTTTTGTAGCAAAATCGAGGTGGCAGCCCTGGATTAACGGCAGTTGATCAGGAGGTCTTCTCCCATGTTATTTATTTATTGGGAATTGGAGCAATGCTACATATTATGGATAGACAAGTTAGAACTTATAAATTGCTTCGTGTTCCATTACCCTTTTGTAACATTTCCGGGGGAAATTTTACAATCTTTATATATGTATGCATTTGCAGATGGAGTACATAAACCGTTTGGATTTCATTTGGAAAAAGAGACTGACAGAGGAGCATAAGGAAGCTTCTCTTACACATGCTGTAAACACAGTACTGATTCACAATATTTTACCGACACAAATAGGTAAATTAAAAGCGTGTACGCAGTAATGGTATTATAGCACCAAAAACCTATACATTTTGGTTCCGCTATGTAAAGTGGGCAATCAATAACCGTTTTAAAAACTTTTGTATTTATGCATTGACCAAAATTTTACAGCTAAGATTTATCTTGATCCCAATCGTGTGGGAGAACTTCATAGTAGAACTTATCAAAACGTGTCCGTCATGTTTGCGTCCATACCGCATTTCATGGACGTCTTCACCGATAACGATGATCTCAGCAGGGATGGCCTCAGGGGACTTAACTTACTGAATCAAATTATTACAGAATTCGACAAGGTTGTTCAGAATATTACATACCTACATATATGCACATGCAATTCTTAAACTCTTAAACGTTTTTACTCTTAAATCCATAAATTCCAGGCTCTATTCAACCATGTCGACGTAGAAAAAATTAAAGTAATAGGAAGTACTTTTATGGCAGCTTGTGGTTTGGAAGTACAAGAAACAGGACGTCTATCAGCTACTTCCATGATTCCCGTCGATAGCGAGTAAGAAATCTAGCTAAAAATGAAGCAATCCACACGAAAAAATTTATACTGAATACTGATCATTACTGTGGCAAATTTGTAGGTATGTGCCAGCGTGGAGGGACAATGATAGAGTAAAAGTAGTTGTAAATCCTCTAAAGCGACAAAAGACACTTCATACCTTAGTTAAATTTGCTTCCGATATGATGGCTAGACTGCATTATATCAACCTAGAGAAAGGGTTGGACTTTCACCTCCGAGTGGGTGCGTAATTTAGACTATTTTATGAAAATTATTAACGAAATATTTTTTTTTATATGATGCATTTCTAACTTATGAAATTTGATTGTTTGATCATATACTTAATAGGTGTTTCAACGGGTCTTGTAGTGGCAGGTTTGTTTTATTCCTATCCAATTTCATTAATCACGTGTTAGAATCAAATATATAGTTTTAACTGTAATATTCTTTCTTTTAAAGGTGTTGTTGGATCCCAGAAACCCCTGTAAGTCATTAGTTAAGAGTATGATTTTTGTTAGAGGCTAAAAAAGGTTTAAGTCCATAGTCCATAAATGTGTATATATGATGGAATGATTTTCACCTTCAGGTATGACATATGGGGCGATACTGTAAACTTAGCTTCCAGGATGGATTCACATGGGACCCCAGATAAAATTATGGTGACTTTAATTCTTTTATCTTTGAATACCTAAAATTAAACGTGTTAACTTAAACACATGGTAATTTACCTGTAATAGGTGTCCAACTACTGTGCCAATTTGCTGGTACAAGCTCATGTACGATGTGAACAACGTGGTACTGTTTTTATTAAAGGGAAAGGCAACATGACTACTTACTACGTTTGTTTAGATAAAGACTTTAAAATTTTGTATGACTATGATGAATATTATGAAGAATCTGAAGTCGATCATAGCACAGATCTGTGATTTTAGTAAAACATAACTTTTAATAAAACTTTAGCATTTTTACTACGGAACTTATGATAAGTTCTGACGCAGGCATTCAGGCATCAGATCACCGAAAAATCAGAAAACATTTTGTTTATAGACATTCTTCTTACTCCTCGTCATCATCCTCCTCAGACTCTGATTCCTCCGATGCCGTTTCCAACCATTCAATAAACTTCTCGATCTATATAGTTGTGTAACGTGTAGAAAATACTGAATATAAAACACCACATGTTTCCCAAATGCTAAAATACATAATCGATGATGTTTGTAGTATTTACCGTTTTCCTTATCTCCGCTGCACCCTTGTATTCTGAAGGGGATTTGTACCAACTAATAATTTCTTCTTGAGAGAGAATGTCCTCTTCGTAGTAATAATGCAAAACTTTCATTAGCAAAGGTCTAAAGTAAGCATGGTCCAATGCATGCTCCTACAATGTAAAACGAAAACGAGAAACCGTCTTTGTAAATCAACATCCCATTCCCAAATCAGGTAAAACACGTAATTAGTGTTATAATTGATATTTTATAGTGTAGTCACCTCTACTGCCTGAAGTACGGTCTTTTGTGCTTTTACGGTTTTTACGTACTGTGGCATCAATTTCTTAAATTTTACCATTACTTCACTAGTCTTTTCCCATTGAGTTTTAAGAGGTAAACTTTCAAAGTTTTTATCAAGATACAAAGGCACACCAATGATTCCTTTTACAACTGCATTTGGAACATCGTCAAAATACATAAAGTTAGCTGTTCTGGATCCATGAATTTCAACTGCTAAATTATCAAGGTCTACGTTGTCTGTAAAAGCCCGAACAATACTTTCTAACACTTCAGAGCAAAATCCTACACAAAAAGATGAGTAAAACAATTTAAAATCATAAAATTTATTTTGAAAATGCATGTAAACGTGTATTAGATAAATGCCATACTTTTGGTGTCTCCTTCTTGATGGTCAACATCAAGTCCAGCGCTACCCTCTGATTTAATATCGTCATCGTCATCTGACTCTTCTTCCTCATCAGAATTTTCGTAATTATCTTCGACGGCAATTTTACATGTTTGGCCTGCTGCAATAATTACCATTGGTCCAATTTTTGAGGATGCTTTGATTGTGGCTCCATCCAAAATTATACATCTTGAAAGATGGCTACCATCCTTTAAACACAAAGCAGTAGTAATTACGTATCATGAAATTTGAGGCTTTGGTGTGTAATAATCATGTGTAAAGAAAATAATTTACCTCGATTTTACAATTGTTTCCAATCTGACAATGTTCAATAACTACATTTTTTCCAATCCGACAGTTATTCCCAATAGAGCTCTTCTTAATTTTTACCCCATCACCGATTTCCGTTTTGGAAGCAATACTAACATTTTGGCCTAAGACTGCCGTTCTACAGGTAAATTATTCAAATCATATTTGATCAACTTGCAACGTTGCAACTAACAATTTTAAGTCAACTTACATACTGAATAACTAACCTTGCACAAATTACATCCGCAACTCTGTAAATGAAATTAAAATTCATGCTAAAGACATCGTCATCGGGATTAGATCCGAAAGGCATGTCAGGTACTAAAGGGTACGTCCATCGTTCCATTATATCATCACTGAAACCAAATAAACCATTGTAAATCTGTACAAGTCTTGAATCAAACTTAAATCAAAAGAACTAGTAGTTATGTACCTGATTCCAAGATAAGTATCAAAATCCACTATTTTACTAGCATATTGTCTCTCTAATCTATGAACATATATAGTGTTGCCCACTTGAAGAACATGCAGCAATCCCGCTATCAATTGTATCCAAATAAACTTCCATTTCCTCCTTTACATTTTCCTGAAAATGTACCGTTACTTCCCATTAATTAAATCATCTTCGTGGCACAATCAACATTTATGTATATACTAAATTCATAATTACATACAAGGGGTATTTTAACTCGCTTTCCAGGAGCTCTTTCATTATAAGCAAGAATCTTTCCACAGCTAGAATCCACAACAATAGACGTCCCTGCATTCTTAGATCTTGATCGATGGCCTTCCGGCACAACCCTATGAATCAGCGTCATCACGGCCCCTTTGTCAGTCTTCATGGTTGCCCTATGCATTTCCAACAATGGTTTTAACGCCTTATTCGTAATTACGCCAGCGGACATCAATATAAAATCATTCCGGATCATTCCCTTAGCATCCAACTCTCTCATCGCATCCCCCAACGACTGACAGTCTTCTGAGCAAATTACTTGAATCTTCACAGACAAATCCGACCATTTGGCGTCACTAATCACAAATAATTAAAAACTCATTACTTATCTAAAGATTCCACTCCAGTCCCAACAAAACGAGTAAAATATTTTTTTGAAGTTTACCGAATATGCGCCTTCAAAGCCTCCCCGCCTCTGACCCCAGTCGAGCAAAATATATAAATTTCCTGAACCCCAGACACAGTCAATGCTTCCAGCGAGTAATCAATCAACTTCCTGTTTCCCAACGGTATTAGACTCTGCAAACGGTATTATTATTTTTTTAGAGATTAACAAAAATATATGAATAACTCATCCACAAACACGCTCACCCCATCAAATTGACTTCTCCTTATTTCTCACCTCTTGTGTCAACTTCGCATCCAAATCCCCATCTGCATCGCCACCTTTACTACCACCTTCATCCTCCTCATCCTCATCCCCAAATCGACTCCCTCCAGGATTCTGCTTCTCCGCCCACTCCGAACCCAGAATCGATAACCCAAAGTTATCCGCTAGTAAAATAGCCTGGAAGACATCTTCCTGCTCTTCCACTTGCGGCTTCCCCATCCCAGTAGTACTTCTTCTTCTTCAAACCCTATACAAAAAATTAAAACACAATACATTAATTAGCCTTCGCCAACCAAAACAAAGTTAATCTAAAATTATAAAAACCAAAATTACCCTCTTTAAAAAAGATGATGCAATCTTTCCAAATTGTTGGCCAAAACTCTCAATGAAAACTCTTATTCAGCAGCAACGGTGTTCCACAAATTCTATACCTAAGATAATCGTTTCAGATAACCATTTAAATTTTAATCACTATTTGCTCACTTTTTACAAAAACAAATGAAAAACATATGCTAACTTGTATATAAACACATTACAAATATTCACATTCCCAATGGGACTTCCCATAATGGTTCATGCTATTCTATGAAGACAAATAGCATTGAAAATGCATACAAACCTGTTCAGGTTGTATAAATAGGTACACAATACGCGCCACTATTACCCTTTTCTATTACTTGCTCCATGTTTTATGCATATACTAATTGTATGGTGCAGTAAGACTCTGTTATAAACTTGAAAATTAAGTTAATTAATTAACAATGATATAAGATTATAAGTACATTTAAGTAGGTATAACAGTTAAGATAATTCGTTTGATAATACGTAGCTGCAAATAAAAGTAAGATAAGATATGGTAGGGTTATCATTAACAAATGTACACACGATGCTTAATTAATATTGCAAGTCTGTAAGTACAAGCCTTGCATTAATGCAATATGGGAACAAACAGCGTTAGCGTTGGCGTTATGTAGAGGGAGGGCTGTAAATTAGCATGACTAGTTAAATAAATGTCTTCAACACATATTATGGCGTTTTTCAAAGGTGGAGAGTATTTACTTTGAAAACCGGTTTTCTAGTTGACGCCAACTTATGTATATGTGGGAAAGGCAACTGGCAGTATATATGGTATTGAATTGTTGAGTTACTGCCTTTTCCCGACATTGTTGACAGCTATATTGTTGTAATTTTCTTTAAAGTCCATGCAACGTGCTGGGTTGTATTGCCCAATTATCGTGAGAGCCAGACAATCGATATCGATTCATGCATTCAAGTTCACTGCCACATTTGGCCAACAAAGCCTTTTATGCCGAGTAGCCTAATCGATGATCAAAATTTCCAAAAACGGAAGAGACATTTTACGGCTTTCACCGCGTGTGTGTAATTATATCATTACAAAAGCAGAAGATACATGGGATGCTCTAGCAAGTGCATGAATAAGATATATAGTAAGATGGATAGTAAAGATTTTATCAACTTTCTGTTAGGTCTTTTGTAAATTTTCAGCATCAACTCTTCTTTTAATTATATTATGAGGGAATCAATCAACATAATTTTTTTACATTAATGTTTGTCATCGCAGTATTTTTCAATTTGACATAATATTCCAGTTGGTTCGTTTTTAAGGTTTCCTCATAGCATGGAATGAGTCAACTTGTATTCGTAAGGGACGCTTAAGGGACAAATACATATTAGTCACACTTCCAAAAAGAGAAATGGTTTACTTGTTTGAAGGCTGGATACAATGACTGATTTATACGGACTTTAACGAATCTTGTTAAAGACTTGCTACAAACGCTTGATCAAACCAATAAAATTATGATTCTATTTGAGCAATAATGACAAACCATTGAGAAAATAAATATACGGAGACGGTCATATTAATACTCATAATAACCAATAGCTATTAAGTTGTCCATAGACCAACTCAAACATAAGTACAGTTTTCCCTGGAATAGTCTTTTCCTTAAAAATCTAACTTCATTTGATAACATCAAATATAGTCTACGTATGTATCGCATCGAAATACTTATGTATGTATCTATCTTTTTGTACTAGACCATTTTTCCATTTCACTTATATGCATAAAGTAAACATGATGGTTTTGTACAAAAGGAAAGAAATAACGAGAATTCAACGGTACTTACTGCATCAGCATTGTACAATGTCCGTATATATGTAAGCTCAGAAGAGCACGGAACGGAGGAAGATAGGTTTTCGTATGGATTTGAACTGTCAACGAAAAGACAGAGCATTAAGCGTAATATCACTTGTGAAGTGTTAATAATATGTATGAAAGTTCATAGAGTTAGTTACGCTGGTTATGCCTAAAAGAGTAGAAGAGCATATTTACTCCAAGTCCTTTCAGACCTTTGGTTTCATTCCATTGCTGTTCCTGTCAGCATCCACACACACGCTCCATGTGAGCAGCAACATAACCTGTGAACGCATTTTTTATTCCCTTGTTCTTCTTTCTATTTGAGTGCATATAAGTTTCTCTTGCTAAAAAGGTTGGTTCTTTACTCTTTACAAAAGCACGTTGAAATTTTGTTTCTTTTGAGACTCCATTTGCAATATCTAAAGGTTTAAGTAAGATTTTCAGAAATAGTAGAGTGGAGTGTGATATAAAGGGACAAGTGGTGATTTCTTTGTTGGTGAAATTGTGCATCATTGGCGATTGTATGGAAACATCTCATAGTAGCTTGTTCCGTTTATATATAAACGTAGATTTAGGTTATCTCCATTTCATCTCTTTCCTTGATACTGATAACCTCTTATCAACACAACTGGACTGTATGATCTCAGTTCTACATTTCCAGGAAGAAAAAGCTTTTTGATATCAGTGTGACGGAGCAACGTGAGAAATCAAATATTTGTTATTGACTTATTTATATGGATTTTTATCCATCCGTTTGTATCATGCTTTAGTAAGCACTTTTCTTATACAAGCGTATTACAGTTTTATATGGTATCGCATGACACAAAATGTCATGTCCAATATTTTCCCACCTCCCACCTGGATGGGTATTTCCACCTGAATGCATATTGCATGTTGTGGTGATAAAGCAGTACGCATCTTTCGTGCACGCAATTTCGAGTGTTGAGTATGATCCGTTTACTTTCCAATGCATAGTCTACCACATGTACATATTTTGACATTTTTAGTTTGTCTTGCAGCTAATTGCATTGATTCCTACCTGGCAGATATAAGGTTTCACTCCAGACAACCACTATGATGCATTGCAGTCATGAAAATGTAAACATCTCCTCTTTTAAAATACATTATAAATATTTTACTTCAAACTCTCCACTTGAATCTCAATATAAAGTCCATTCAGAAGGAACAAAAAATGTCTTGAGTTTAGAAGCATTAATTGATACGTATGAAGTTTCCTGAATAATTATAAAGTGTTTATTAATATATAGTACTCCTGCTGGAAAAACAGGGTTTCTTCAAGATAAGATGTAAGCTAAACCACATACATATCCTGTTGTACATGTTTACCTATGTGTGTATATGATATAGAATTTACCCAGCTAGAGCAGACAGGCAAGGCAACTGGGTTAAGAACCGGCTTTTAGAAAACTAAAACATATTCTTCCTTCATATACATATTGTACATTCCTCTAAAAAATAAATAGC
The DNA here is from genome assembly GCA_027744375.1 of Orchesellides sinensis. Classification (NCBI taxonomy): domain Eukaryota; kingdom Metazoa; phylum Arthropoda; class Collembola; order Entomobryomorpha; family Orchesellidae; genus Orchesellides; species Orchesellides sinensis. The sequence goes on from JAHZNG010004585.1 coordinate 10,803, forward strand.
ACACATACTACCCACATCAAAGACATGCCAAAACATACGCTCCGAATTTCGGAACGCTACATGAGAAAGCCGGGCCTTGAATTGCATCAGTTTGGTCTAGTTTTCCTTACTACTCGTAAATGCTATGCCAGTGAACTTCTGGTTGTAATCATTCCATTCATTTCCTTCCTGGAAGTTGTGGTGGGAGTAACGAGAATGAATGCCATGAGTAACGTAAAACAACTCTGACGAAAGAACAGGCATGTATGTCTCCAAAAACTGAAACAGGGAAGACACGCAGCTAGCAAGTGGCAGTCACAACCCAGCTGAAAGTTTAAGAATAAAAAAAGGCATGTGTGGTAAATGATGGCATAAATGCAGTAAACGTCATTGATGATAAAATTGTATGCATTGCACTCTACATAAGATAACGTTGCATCAAGTGTGTTTGCATTCCATAAAAAGTAGAAGAGATGGAATTTCACCAGAATACCGATATCAGTTGCAGTTGACTTTACTGTAAAGCAGAAAGGTGAAACACCTTATGCGCTTTACCAGTTACTGGATAAATTCACTTTGCTGGATATACGTAGACAGACATAGGATTTTACGTTGTGTAGATGTTTGAATATAAATACAAGATCATTTCTAGCTGTAAGGAACATGGAATACCAACTTTAATAATAACCCATTCACCATAATGTCAAAAACATGAAATGATAAGGTACAATCGGATATCAATTTATCAAAATGTAAATTACGGCACTGGACACTATGAACACAAAGGCTTTCACAATACGTTTATAAGAATCAAAGTCTGCCTGTGATTTACCTGTGGCCTCTATTTGTTTTCGTTAAGTTACAGCCATGCGCAGGTTGATAATGATTACATTGATTTGTGGGATCAGTTTATATAGATATCAAGTGGAGGAAGATTTATTTATAAACCTTTATTTTTTGATAATGTAAAAAAATTACCCAGTCATTTCGGTTTGAAAACAGTAATTAAATTGAAATGGTTGAACAAGTCCAGAGTTTTGAAAA
>JAHZNG010004586.1:0-17466 GCA_027744375.1 Orchesellides sinensis
ATATGTAAATGCTATATATATAAAATCGATTATATGTAGGTGAGTATGCGCACCTGCTTTCGCTGCTTCCATAGTATAACGTCTTACGTCAACTAGTTTAATTAAAAAAATCATGTTAGCTTTTTATAATTATATTTCTTATTCTTCATGTGGTAAAGTAATATCATACTTTAATTCATGGCGTATGAAGGTAATCTTTTACGAACAAATCATAACTGTTAGTTAGACGACATTTACTCGAGTTAACCTTCAGGCCCCATCAAGGCTAATAAATAATGCATAATGGTATAAGAGCATTGTTCCCGTATCTTTATTGCAGTTATTTTCTTGTCTTACAAATTACAAATTTTTCTATTGTGATTGGTGATACACATACTGCTAAGTGAGTAACTATAATGTAGTTTCTTAAACAAGACTACTACTTGATGTCCTATGATTGAATGATTTAACGCAACTCATTGCTACTTATGCAATCTTTATTGCCTCCTTTGCAAAATCCACATTTAGCTTCCACGAATAAGCTGTATTCTGTAAATGGCCGTATTTAGGAAATAATGGGCGTTTGAAGTTTTGACCATTACAGTACTATAATAAGTCCAATATTTTGCTTTTATTGTATCATCCTTTATTTGGAACATCCAAACGGAATATTAAAGAGATAAAGAGGGCGTGCGTGTGAATTCGACCACATAAGATTTAAAAATCAAGGATAAAATCAAAATGAAAAGGCTGCAGGTATGGACAGAATGTATGAGGGCAATAACCGTTGTAATATTATTGCTGCTCCCATTTTCCATCAGTAATAGAACAGGTAATAGGCCATCAGATACAGAGAAAAATACATTACTGCAAAACATTATGAACGTATCTTTTATGTCTAAAAGTAGATTAGACAAATGTGGAAACGTGAGGTACAGTAATCATTATCACAATGATCCACCTTGATTATATCCTTTTTTGTTTCAAAACAAACAGGCGATCTAAACGGATACAAGGAAGAGAATAGACTTTCACCCAAAAAGATGATATTGTTTGGTAAAGCCCTCCACAAGATCGTGGAGAAGAGCTGCCCAAACGTGGATGATTTAGAGCTGGACCGATTCCAAGCATACCTCAATCGTCAAATACTCAAAGGAGATGTTCAAACATTGAGACAGCCTCTGCATTTCAATATGCTATATAGGAACCTCACAGGCTGCTCCAACTTTCTCTCTGATGGCGGTGATTACGAAGACCACAGGGAAGGTACTGGAGAAGGTACAGTAATGGGCAGGGTTGATGGCACAGAAAGCAGCTCTCCTAGTTTACGGGATGAGACTTTTGGCAAAATACGAATTTCAGAAGTAAGTGAGGATCTGGATGAGGAGGAGAGAAAGCAAAAGGTTGAAGCGGGGAACGTAGGCGACATCCCTGAACAAGAAAAGAAGTCTTTTCAAGGTTTCCAAAAACAACCTTCTTCCGTTTCTCCAGATTCTATACAGAATGATAACAATAAGAAGAGTAAGGACGACTTTATAAAACCACTGAAAACAACTAAGGACCCAACGGTTATTGACAGGATTGCTCATAATACTACAGTTATCGCCAAGAAAGTTGTAAATGCTGCAAAGAAAGCAATTACAAACGCTTACAAAGCTGCCAAAAAAGTCATAAGTAATTGGTTTGGAAGAAAGAAAAGAGATACAACTTCCGCTGGATATTATTCCATCGACTATATAAAAAGTGGTGATGAGGGAGCAATAAAATTAGATTCGGAGGAAGATTCATCATTTGCATCCTTGAAACATGAGAAGACCAAGTTTAAATATGACATTTTAGCATTTGCTCGGATAAGGTCGTATGAACATTTTGTGAAAATGTTAAACAGTTCTGTTGAAGTGGCTGTGAGCAATTGCCCTGTTGAGTTCCATGTGGATAAGCATTATCTAACCATGATTTGTGAGTTGATGGCGGCTCAAGTAATGGAAGATTTGGTTCATGTTGAAAGTAATGGAATGTATTTAAATGTAAACCATGAGCTGGGGACTCAAGTTGAGGCTTGTGCGGATAGATTAACTGATCTGTAATATCTTAAAGCATTTTTGTCAGAAACTTGGAACTAATAAGTTATAAAGTATTTAATTCGCAAGGCCAATAATTTTCGATAACCAATTTACGGATGTATGTATTCTTACTTTTATAATAATTCCATTTTGTGGTTAAGCATATCAATAAACGAGTATTTGTAATCAATATTTGCCAAGTTTCATCTTATTTTAATATGTTTAATGAGTCAGATTTAACAGTATCAACCAGTAAGACACTGGGGAAGTCACATATCAGTCATATGCACGTGACATTAATTATTCTCTAAGGATTTTCATCCGAAATGATGTTATAATATCATTTTAACGAGGAGATAATTGCAATTGTAATCATATTTCTACGATGCGGAATTGTCTGCATATGGCAAACGAAATTACATATTCCACATGCACGCGCAAAGAAGATTTTAATTACGGAACTGATGGCAAACTTAATTATTTTTAGTATTTTGTTAGGAATTTAATGCAACTATAATAACAATCTATTTTCAATAACTCCTATCTTCCTTATTTTTAATTCCCGTATCTAAAATTATAGGAGAGGACAGAATTCTAATCCGAGAATCATCACAAACTGAACCAGACAAAAAGAACGTAGCAAAAGGAAACGCTTCTCAATCAACTCAGTGTGTACATTTATCAAAAAGTCAGCATGACTTATAAAAATCTAAAAGCCAATTTTAAAATCCTGGGTATTCTAATTTCCACCTTGGCGTTTGCAGAAAGTGGAATTCGTATGTTAAAGTTCTTTATAACAGATGCATTTTTAAAACCATTCCTATTCTTTGGCAACCCAGTAATCGTTATCTTTTTAAAGTTCCAGAAGCTACAACAGTTTCACCCGAGCCCGTGTCCCCAACAGAGGCCACTGATGCATACCACACTCAACCACCAATGTCGACCTCATGGCAATCTGATGAAGACCAACCAGCTATGTCCAACCCAACAGTAGAAGATACTCCTAATGAATCTCAGCCACCGATGCCAACCGCGGAAATAAAGGAGACTGCTCATGAAGCACAACCACCCGTACCTGTTTTGGGTATTACAACTGACGCCGGGCAACCTGACTCTTCCCCGTCTCAACCTTCCGAATCCGATATAGAATCTATCCTACAGGACCCCTTGAATCTCTCTTCATACGAACTATACATGCTTACAGACGTCATTATGGAACTTGTTATGAGACCCTGTTCATTCGTCAACCGACCTGTCATGAGCTCAATAAAGAAATTCATGCTCGTCGGTATCTCCCAAGTTCCAAACAACCGCTTTCAACACCCTATGTTCTTTGAAAATTACAAGAGTCTTGCTGACTGCTTGAGTGATGCTGATGAGGTATACTCAAAGTTGAAAACCCTGGAACCAGCGTATGGAAGAACTGAAGATGATATTCCTTATCGTCGTATGAGACGCGAGGTGGAACCAGAGAATCAGTCAGACCAAGAAAATCTTCTTGCAAAGGAGCATGAAACCGTTGAGGAAAAGCTTTCAATCATTGATTCAAAACTTTCCTTTGAGCAGTTTTTTGGATTATTACTGGCCATCGTGCATAAGACATGTCCACGAAATGCTCAATTCGATCTCGTGTTCTTACTTAAGGCTATTAATGAAGTCATGTTCTCCGCTTCTGTAGACCGTAGCGTGTGGAAGCTGGCTCAATTAAAGTATTTCCATAATACAAACGTGCTGGGTGAGCTCGAGAAATGCGACAAGACGGTGAACTTTTGGCAATTCCAGGCTTCTTCGTACCCCCCTGCAGGACATGACATTCCTGATGTCGAAGAATACTATCGATTTTAAACAAAATACAACATTTGTCTTGTTTGTACATTGTTAAATTCTGAATCAAGGAAAAATATTGACATTCAATTTTAAACATAAATACAAAATCCCTAATAACAAAACAATGCCGTTTTTTAACCTTGCTCTTTTTACCAATGCAAAGTCAACATTCAACATATAGCATAAGCTAGTTTAGGTCGGGATGAGTCATTCTCCAAGATTAAAAATTGCATCATACGTCATACACAAAGAAAATGTCATGGTCATTAGTTTTGGCCTTCATTTGTTCATATAGCATGTGTCCTTAGTCCATACATAAGAACTTTAGTATAAAAAGCCACCTCCGTGTAGCAAGAAGACCATTAAACTACAGGTCAAGATGCAGACTTACAACCTTTTTAGAGGTAAACTAAACGTTGTGGCGGTAGAGCTTTTGGTCGTGCTACTTGCTTATAAAGTGCAATCTTCAGGAGCAGAAGAGTCTTTTAATAATGACGGTATATTTTATTTTATATTAAAAAAGGGGATATTGAAAAATAGCATTAAATGGAAGTGGATCAAATGTTAATTTGATGGTGTTCGTTTATTTCAGAAAACTTGCCCAGGGTTACCTTGCCTGTGAACAAAAACCCGATGGAATCGCAAGAATATTTGGAAAGTCCATCTTCCATCAAGCCCATGTCAATGTCGCCTTTCGAGCTCCTTCTAATGTTCCGGTCTTTATGGTCAGTAACCATACTTCGCTGTACTGCTATAAACCGTGTAGCTCATCAGTCTCTGATGGAAGCAATAATGGAGCAGCTGTCATTAAATCTAGAGGGCATCCCACCTGTTCGCTCAGAAATTTATACGGAGCTTGGAAGGATGACCAAATGTTTATTAATGGCACAAGATGAAATAATTGAGGCATTGGACAACCCTAAAATAAAGAAGTATCCTAAAGTAACTGACTTATCTAAAACTCATCGAGCGATCCGCCATAAACGGGATATTTATTGGGAACTTGTATCAAAGCCTGAACAAAAAATCCAGGAAAACAGTGACAATGATGTGGAACCTATATCGAGAGATCACGAAGACAGATTGCGTGTTCTGGAATATCGTCAATTTAACAAGTTTTTGCTGTACATGAATGATATCATGAAAAAATCATGCCCAAAGTCGACACAGCCCAAATATGAGGTGATGAATGCATTCGTTAACGACATGATGGTAAGAATAATAGACACGTCTTCGTCTACTCTGAATGTCCACCAGTTCTACCAGAAATTTTTAGTGAATGCGAGAATCCAGAAGAGTTTGAAATATTGTAGTAGGTCAGTAAATGAAATTAAAGCTGTTGAATAATTTATTCAGTTTCGTTAACATTCAAAAATACAGTTTAAAATCAATAAATTTGGGGTTTTACCACAACTAATGGGTGTACGTAAGGAATCTTTGTAGTATTAAAATCATTGACTAAGCCAGGGGTACAGTATACTTATCAGAATCAAAGTTGGTGTGACGGATGATGATGATGATAGATGGAAACCAGGGGATGATGAAATGTATCGATTTTTATTGATCCACTTGATATACGATGATACTTTTGTATAAACACCTGTAAAACATAAAACAATACAATTCACTAGTTACCTAATCTAATTGTCACCAAACCTTCAATTAAAATATTACAAAAAAGAGTATACCTGGGTAAAGGCGCACACCACAACCCGTACCATAAGAAACTATTCCACAAGCTACCGTTCTGTTGCAAATAAACGGTCCACCTGAATCACCTGTATTAATTTACCGGCAGTTTGAAACAATGTCATTATACTTTTGATCAGGAAAGGTAGGAATATATTTCTAACCTTGACATGAATCTTTATTAGCTTCTCCAGCACAGAACTGCATATCCGTTGTATCGTTATAAACCCTTTTGCAATAAGTGGAATTTACTATCGGTACTTGTACTTTTAGCAAAATTTTCGATTGAGTTCCTCCAGAATATGTAGTACCCCAGCCCGCAACTAAAAGTAATTCATTATCTTACATCTTCTCGAATTTTTTATAATTATTTTGTGTAAGTAACATATTATATCAATTATAAAGGCACGTACCTGTTCCGTACACTGTTCATGATATGATAAGTTAGGAAATTTTACAGGAAAACCATCACCCATCACTACACAATATTATTAAAAATTATCATAAGTATTTTGTTTTTTAACGAAATTCTTACCAGAAGCGGTCACATTGGAACTACTTGATGGCAGTTCGACAGGTCTAACAGCACTATTTAACGTTAGATTTTTGCGTAGTCTGATGAGACCAATATCGTTGGCGAACGTTTTTCTAATTTTATTTGTTGCAAACAAAGTATACTTTGAATTTCAGCTTTCGCAAGAAGTACTTATGCACGGCATATACAAAAAAGTACATAGTACATAAAAGTTATAAGACCTTACGGATTGTAATTTTCATGCCATTTCGTAGCCTGTGCTGTGGCGTTCTGCTCAGTTCCATCATAGTTTGAGTAGTGATGGTCTCCAGCAACTACCTTGATTTTCGAAACGGACCTTTTATGAATACAATGGGCAGCAGTGAGAACAAGGTCCTATAATAAGTTATTAATAAGTGGTACCTCCTTGAATAATAAGATTACTATCATGAATATTGTAAGGCAGAAAAACTAACCCCCGCAATTATAGCTCCACCACAGAAGATTCCATCAATGTTCAAGTGTACCAACCACGGAAACTCATTTTTGGTTGCATTCACACCACCAACTATAAATGTACCGAGATTTGAGCGGGTATTATTGCTGTGTCCTGTTTGTAGTTGGCTATAATTTCTTCCTTTGAATAAACAAAATACCTAAGTTAAAGACAAAATACCAAACTCATTATGAGAAAACTTGTATACAAAATTTATTTTACCAATATTAGCTGAGCTTCTACCAGAGATAAGAACTACAATGCAAATAGACGGTACAATGCCTGCCAAATCGGCTGAAGTTTTCATTGTAAGACACAAGAACAAGGTTTACGAACGCCAATATTCAGTTTGAAAGTTACTAAATAAGGTGTTATGAACAATATTCTATTTTGTCAATATGCTAGCTTCGTTTCTATATTGCACTGATTTCAGGTATTCTCCACCTTTGTGAGTGACATTGCAGCAAACCAAGGACAAAATCCGAACTGATTATATACCTACTTTAGTAAACAAAAAAGCTACTGATAATAAGTGATAAGGTATTTAATGTGACAGTAAGCTTCCTGCAAAATGCGTCACAGTCTAAAAAGGCTCCATACTGAATATAATTTGTAAAATTGCAATGCAGTAAGATCTTATCATTCCCATTAAAAATTATATGAACCGTGTAGCCAAAATCATCAATACTTTAATAGTTGTTTTTGTTTAGTAACCATTTCAAATCCTTGATGTAATAAGTTAAAGTTTTTCTGTCCAGGTAATGGCTATAAGCAGGTGGAATTACTGATGATTCATTTGAAGTTGTGTGCGTATATGGTTTATATGTTTGATATGGTTGGTATAAGATATCTGAAACAGTAAACGATGCAAGTTTATTCTATTTAACTTGCTTCATTTAACAAGTTTTGTGATAGTGATATACTATCATCAGAAAAAATCTGTAGCCAAACACACCCGACACAGGTTAGTACAAAGATTATTAACTTTAAAGAGATAATGGTAATATATGGTAATAGTAGTTGTTCCAATAATTCTGATTTGCTCGAAACTCTTTTACTCTTAACTCTTTTACATTTTAGCAACTCATATGTACCATTTTTTGCATATTTATGTACTTTACTTGGGGAACTATACAAATTATAGGAATTCCTAGCTATTGGTTTACTTTCCCTTCCAATGTATTTAATGATAAAGCTTGATAGAATTCACAAATCATCCCCAGTTTTTACTTAAAGTGGCATGCTTTATTACCTGTAGGAATTTCACATTTAAAACAAGGACAAGTTACCTGATCGTCAAACGAAGATGTGAGGGAAGTACAATCCTGAGAAAGTTTAATCGGGATTACTGGCTCAATTCAAGTGATGTAAATGTAAACCATTTCATTGTATTTTGAACTGCAAAATTCCATAACAAATATAGACATGATTAGATACAAGGTTGACCTGTTTATCACAGACAGTTATTAATCCAGTAATTAATTATACATAAAAGCAAAAACAATGTTTTTAAAAAATCATAGAAAGACATTATCTTCACTCATGTGCACATTAAAGAAGACCAGAGGTCCAACAAAAAGAAGATTATACCTCATTCTTGTTATCAGCTCTGTCTGGTATTCTCTTCAGTGGCCTACGTGACTGAAAAATCATGAACTATGGCTAAAAGTAGTGTATATAAACATGCGCGGTTCGTACAATACGATCAATCAGACTTCAATCAACAGTCCGATCAGGTCTTTCCAGTGGTATACTCCTACACAAATGTTGCTTATCAAACCGGCATTTTCGCCACAAACATAATATTAAAATGCAGAAGCCCGTTGTGCTTTTCGTCCTTGCCGTTGCCTGTTTGCTGGCCGGTTCAGTGATTGCCCAGTTTGAATCTGTTTCCCACGAAGGTTACGTCTTTTCAGTTTCCGAGAATGCGGTAAAATCTTTTAATTTCTATATTTTTGTTCTCTAACGGGATACCTACCGTTCTTAAAATTTTCAATTCAGCAATATTTAGCGAAAATCATTATTATACACAGCTTCCCTGGGCGCAAGCTAAAGAAGCATGCGAAGCAATCGGTCAGAAACTCGTTTCTGTTGAGAACACCATGAAGGACGACATGCTGGTTCAGTTGTTTGTTGAGCACAAACATACCAATGGTAAATCCAATATAAAGGTTTACATTAAAAGAGCCAAGCTAAATATTCGGTAACAATGTTATTCTCGTGGTTTTCAGTTTCCCTAAAAGGAAATAGCTGGATTTCCGCCACGGAGAAGACTGAAGGTGTCTGGTATTGGGCTTCCCTGGACAAACCTATATACCATTCCCGTTGGTTCATTGGACAACCCGATGACACCGAAAACTTGAACTGTGTCTACATGGCTGTGAATGCTTTGCTTTACTGGAGGGATGCCAACTGCTCAGCGTCCATGTACTTCATCTGCGAGGCGGAAAGACAGTTGAACAGTTCCAGAGAGGTGCGATTAGATGGATATTTCTAAATTTGTTTTTTTGTAGCTGCATTCACTGTATATGCACATGTTTCGTAATAATACGGGTATTTACAAAGGATAAGGTGGTTTTTTCAATCGCAGTCATATGTGTTTTCACTATTTGACTTTTTGACATGGTTTATTTTGTGAAACGCCATGTATGACATCGAAATTAAATTGGAAAATTATATTAATCATACGCAACTACTTGAAATGAAAGTTATGAAGTTTTGAAATTAATTGTTTTAAAAGCTGGTTTGCACAACATCGTATTGTGGTTAGTGATATTGATGGTGGAGCTAGCATCTATACTAAAACCGTTTTTTCTCGGAAATGATTGTTGTCATAATTTATCATGTTAGTATAAATATTTTTAAAACTTTGTGCGTAGTTGTTTGTGTTTGACATGCCTTGAATTAAAACTGTCAACCGTGAAGCATACATTTTTTGTAAAACCAGGACTGCAAAATCGTCTACATACATATATCTCGCACAGAAAGAAAGCCAGATTTGCATAATAAACAGTTCTTCGGTCACCTACCTTATCCTTACGTCAAACATGCAAAATGGTTCTGTACAATGTACGTACATTATGTTTGTTTATTATTTGATAAAAATGAAGGTAAGATGAACTTCTTTGTACAAGTCAGTAGGAAGTTTGAAAGTAATGCATACGCTATTGACTAATTATGTACTTTTACACTGCCTCAAAGTTTTACTGCTAGTCTCGATTAAGTACAGTTTTAACTGTTGACACCGTACACCGTTGACCCGAAGACATTATATAGAAGTCCATTGACGATTCTATGCTTGCTGAAAAGGTTTAATATACAATGGTAGGAAAATAAGTTACTCAATTGCTTCTCCTTCACATGAAAGTCAGTAAACAATGCATCGAAAATCCTTATCAAATCACTACCAAATCTATAGTTAAAACATTGCCTAAATCTTTACATAGACAACGTTGTACGTGATTGGGAAGTAGTTCATCATGGCTGGCAATTTGGTGCGTGCGGTATATAAACACAAGCAGAATCACAAATCCGTTTACATCACTTTGAGAGATACGCTGGACAGTAGCAGTAAAAACCGAATCACGCAAGTTCAACATGGAGAAATTCGCATGCTTTTTAGGGTTACTACTATTAATCTGCTTACAAAACAACGAAGTCCTTGGACAATTTCAAACGGTCACCCATGAGGGTCACAATTTTCGGTTTCTGACAATCAGGTACAATTAAAATTCAGATTTTAGCCAGCTCAAAAGATTCATTTTTTGTAATTCGTTTTTTTTGCTGTTTCTTTAACCAGCTTCAGTGGCATCAAGCTGTAGATGCTTGCGCAAGCTTGGGACAAAAGCTTGTCTCAATTGAGGATGTTGAAAAGGATGACTTACTCGTTCATTTCTTTGTGGAACATCGACATACAAATGGTAATATTAGCAAACGGAACAATAATACATTCAAGACAGGTGAACGCTGATGGGGCAGTCTGAAACTTAACAAATTTGGACAAAGTCTTATTATGGTAATTTTTACTTTATTATTCGAACATAGTAACCCTAAAAGGGAACAGTTGGGTTTCTGCTACTGAAAAGAGTGAAGGAGTCTGGCATTGGACATCTATAGACAAACCTATGTATATACCACGACGGTAAACTAGACGACACTGAAAACTTCAATTGTGTGTATTTGGCAGTTAATGCGCTGCTGTACTGGAGAAGTGCTAACTGCTCAGCATCCTTGTATTTTATTTGTGAAGGGGATTTTAACATTAGCCCACCATACCAACTAGTTCTACTTCACTGCCAACAATAATACCTGGTTCCAGTTTCAGCCAAGATACTTTAGCCCCAAGTCAGCTAACAGCTAGTACAGGACGTACAGACCCACTTAGCTCAAGCCAGAGTCAGGTTCATCAGATCTTCCAACAACGACGAGTCCAGCAACAAGTTCTGAAACAACACCGGCTGGGTCAACGTCTACATTTTATGCAACCCAGTGTACACTAATACTTTCTATTTTGAGTGTTTTTGTAACTGTAACGCAGTCTACATATTTATCAGATGAAATACCTGCATGCTATAATAATAAACTCAACCCAAGAAAGCAATTTTTATCTTGTTAATTTACGGATTAATTACGGAAATCAGTGCTAGTATTGTACTTAATTGACAAGGATGACATGAGATAAAAATGAATAAGAACGCTGTCAAAGACTTAAGACATTTTCAACATTAATTTGAAAATCCAAGTGCTAGCTTAGCTCTGCATTAAAACCAAATAGACGATATGATGGAGAAGATAATTTATCTTACACATGAAGCCAAGGACTTAAAACTAGTTATAATTTCAATTGATGCTTGACGCTTGCTTTAAAAAAGGGGGCAACTTTTCTACGATGTTCATGAACTTGGTTAAGGTATAATGGTTCACAGACGGCTCAATGAGCAAAATTGTGTAGCATGCATGTATCTGCATTACCATAACCTGCATACAAACTACTACCACTAATGTTGCCAACAGTTTTTGGATGGGTTATTTGGTCTGAAGGTCTGATTAGTCTTTTGAGACAGTTCTGATAATTTAATAATCATGATAATTTACCAAATGATTCATTAAAGGTAACAGCTACTAATTTGAGATATTGTGAAATATGTTTAACATTTATTGGGCTATCAGACAATAGTACACTAAATTAAATGGTGCACATGAAATCAACCAAAAAAATAATAAAAACCAAAATGAGGAGATGCACAGCAGTGCTTGTAATTTTATTGCTGTTCAAGAATTGCCATCAACCCATATACAGTCTCGGACTCAAATTGCAAATACCTTCAAGTCGACGGTAATAAACTTGCATATACTACCTAATTAAGCTCTTTCTAATTATTTTTTTTGTGAATTTTTTAAAGATAACTTGTTTCAGTTGTGGCGTGGTTGATATGATTGTTTTCAGTGGCGTCTTAAGCGTTGTGTCTAGTAGCACAACGGATATAGGGTTTGTGTATAGATCTTACCAGAACTCGGCCTACTGCAATGCATCATCAAAAATTCTGTATCCAGCGAACGCTGAAGAACTTCAGGCAATTATAAAATCTGCTGCAGCGACCCAGAAAACAGTGAAAGTAATTGGAAGCAGACACTCTCTAACGGACATCATATGTACGGACGGTATACCAATAAGCACAGTGAACATTAACTACACAATAGTCAACAGTGGCAATAAAGCAACCGTAACGGTGGGTTCAGGAGCTGAGCTAAAGGATGTGTTAGACAAATTACAAGAATCCAACCTGACTCTTATTCACGTGCCTGCATTTGGTGGAATAACGATAGGTGGGGCCCTTGGAACCGGTGCTCATGGATCCTCCCTCCTTCATCCGACAACCATTTCAGACCAAGTAGTCCAGATGACAATAATTGATGGACTTGGAGAATTCCGAACATTGAGAAAGGATACAAATCCAGAAGAGTTGAAAGCATTCCGAGTACATTTAGGTCTTCTTGGGGCCATTGTCAATGTGACACTTGAAACGGTTCCATTGTTTAAGATGAAGGTATTTAACTATGTAGATTCTGAAAACATTCTTTTGAATGGGACTGCCTTGGCAGATGCACGTAGCCACGATTGGTATCAACTGTGGTGGTTTCCGTCTTCCCAGTCAACAGTAGTATCTAAAGGGACTTATGTGAATACCAGTGTGAGCGGTAATGCATCAACAAATCTAATTCCAGACATTGACCCGAATGTAATTGGTGCTGTTAGCAATGTTTATGAGCTATGCCAAGCCCTACAGTTAAAAAACGGCGAAAAGATACTGGAAGCATTTACACAATGTACGTTGCACCAAAAAGCAGTTGGAAAACCACCAGTTTTTACCGAAACGGATTCAGCTACTGGTGATCAGGTATTCACAAATCCAGCTGTGGGGTATGCTCATCGCCTTCAGTCCAATCGCTGTTCAAACAAATGCGCTTGGGATAATGGAGACAATTCAATTTTACCTGAAGAATCTGCAATGGCGTTTAGTGTTGAGCAATTGCCAAATGTTGTTGTGAAAATTAAGGAAATTTTAAAGAATAACCCCGCTAGATTCATGATGATTGGAGTTTTTATTCGGTTCTCAAAGGCTTCAGATGCCTTTATGTCCTTTGCTCATGGAAGGGACACAGTAAGTGTAGAATGGACAACGCCAATGCGAAAGGATCCCTACACAACCTCAAGAAGTGGCATAGGTGCTTATCAAGCTATCTTACAATCCATGGTCAGTCCACCATTAAATGGTCGAGCACATTGGGGCAAAAATGGAGGAAGGTTCTTCACTCGTGAAACCCTTCTTGGTAAATACCCAAACATGTCTCTTTTTAAAGAAATGATGAAAAGCTTTGATCCAAATGAAGTTTTTATGAACCGTTTTGGAAAGAGGATTCTTTTTGAGTCCGACATGCTCTCGATGGATCCTAGGGTGAACCATTGTGCACTTCAAGATTATTGCATGTGTCGTATTAACAGCGACTGCGCTAATTTGCAACAATGTAGGAGAGTAAGTAATAACTCCAATGTATGCGTGCATAACCTACCGGAACTGGGTATTGAAATCCCTAAAGGAAGTTATGATGTTTGTGATATCTCTTCAATTTTGAACGCGATACAAAACGTTGTCTCGACCCTGCTTCCGATTCCGGGTGTATAAAAACCCTATGTATTTTCTGGCATGCAATATTTGTTTTATTTTAATAAAACCTTAAAAACAACTATTAAAATTGTATCAGTTTTCTTTTAAATTGTTTTTAATTATTTGTACTCTAAAAACGTCTATCCAATACAATGTTAAAATGTTGTTTAACAAATTAAAGGAGAGAGGAAGTAGTTGAAAATATTGTAAATGCTAATAAAATAATTCTACTGAAATAAACCGTGCTGCTGCCTGATCTTTTATTAGGGTCACGGTGAGATACTGGCTTAGTACTATTAGCCGGCTTAATTATTACAATATAACCCGGTGGAATGTTATGACCAGGTTTATGAGGAGCGGGCTCTGTTGGTTTAGCGGTGGTTGTCTCTGGACGTCTTCCAGGCCTCCTGGGCGTGGTTGGAACCCTTAAATCTGAATCAGAATTTCGTATTTCGTATTCAATCCAGTCTGAGTAATATGCAACCTTGGTATATACTCCCTACAAGTTCATCACATTAAATTTTTAACCTGTTCTTACTTTAGAAGGTAAATTTTGAAAACATTACAGCAAGTTCAGGCCGTGCACAACCCAATCCAAATGACACAACTCCGCAAAGGGTGGCGCCTTTGTGGTAGTCATCACACATAAGTGGGCCACCTAAATAAATTAGCAAACCATACGTATTTAGTCAAGTTCTGAGTTTCAACACTATGGCGGTTAAATAATTAAACCGGGGTACGCAGAAGGAAGATCAAATTCCATTTAAGCTGAATACAAAATCCATTGGGAAATGAATAGGAGCATTTTTAAAGGGATACCTGAGTCGCCTGTAATTAAACAAAATACGTATATAAGTGTTAGAAACTCTAATAAAACATTTGCATTGACGAATGAAGTGTTTGTTCTATTTATGTACCTTGGCAAGCATCTGAATCTCCAAAAGAATAAACGAAAAATTTAGTTTAGTTGTTGCAATTCAACTGTAGAAAGTTAATAACATTTATTCAATTTTATTAAGTATTTAGTAGAGTTAGCACTCACCCTTTCCACCCTCTTCTTCTCCAGCACAAATCATTTTGTGTGGTACAAAATTCCTCCCGTATTGCCTTGAGCATTCTAAGCTTTCCACAATCGGAACTGTGACTTTACGGAGAACTGGAGACACTACTTGAAACGCCTCATCCTCTGTACCCCAACCTGAGACGGTTGCGTTACCTGTAGCATAAATAATAATTACTAAAATATGCAGAGATAAATGGGCGATATCTGGATTGGTTATTACATATTTAAAGGATCTTTTACCATTTGCAACGTAATGTGTGGAGGGTACTGAAAAGGGTTGAACGAACTTATCATAGACGAACGGTGGAGATATCTTTATCAGGCAAATGTCATCCTCAAATGTTATCCTAAAAACATACGTAAATCATAAATTGTTATTGATGCTGGTTTCATACATTTTTATATTCCATTATGTAGTAGTTGAATTTGAACTCACGGATTATAGTGTGGATGACGTATGACCTTAATAGCCTTAGATGTTTGTTCGGAACCTTCATTAGCCTCTAAGTTGTGCTCTCCAGCCGTTACGGAGAAGTCTGGCTCGCTAGCACAATGCGCTTTGTTTCAAGAAAAAAAAACAAGTAACGCTATTATGCTATATAATTCGTGAGGTGTACATATTGATTAAATCCATACGCAGGGTATGATTTAACCTAGTGCAAGCATGTGAACCAAAAGTTAAAGTTAATTACCAGCCGTTAAAACCCATTCTGGAGAAATTATGCTTCCACCACAAAAGTGTCTCCTATGCCTAGCAAAACTGACAATGAAGGGAAACTCATTCCTCTGAGTTTCTACACCCCCAATAATTCGATGCCTATCCCCCATTTGCGTGTTATTAGAGATAGACACGGTGGTAGCATTTCTTATGACCTGATTCACTGCAAAAAACCAAGTATCAATAAACGGATAAAGTTTAACTGAGTTAAATAACGCGAATAACTAAGTAAAACAAAAATAATGGATGGTTCCTTTACCTACAGATGGGAACTTTTGACCGGAATTATGATTGTGGTTATGATTATAGCTGTTACAATATCCAAAAATTAAAACGTACACAAAAACGAAAGTATTTTTCTTCGCCATTTTGGGAAACGTTTAACAACAACTAATCTCGATCACAATTTGAACACATAGGTGAGAAATAATTTAGTTTTTTCCACCCACACAATGGTTTCCATTAAATCACGGACGAATACGGCATGGGAAGTATTTATGTCTTGAGTCACCGTAATATATTTTTTGTAAAAATTCTTCCTAACCGTATAATATACATATGTAAAATGTTATAAAAAATTGTGTAAGTTAGAATGTATATCGTGCTAAAAGTAAGCCCAAACATACATATAAATGACATGGTGTTTTATTGTACCGATAACAAAACAACAAGTCTTATCAACTCGTTATCTTTGCAAACGTATGATAAGATCGATTGCTTAATAAGTACAAAAATTATTCTGCATAGACGAGGACATAACCAGGTAGGTATACATGAGAAATATATGTGAAGAGATTCTCGCTGGGATGACACAATGCAATCGTGAGTCAAACGATGAATCAGGATTATTTACAGCATTTTTACAATTGTTGTAGATTCGTTGCAAACTGAAACTGGACGCTCATAACACTTATCTAACCCTCCCACTCTGTATGCCTGCTTCCCTTCGCTTCGTTTAATGTTTTGTTTGTAGTTAATGTGTCTGTCAGGGTTTACTGTCAGAAAACACTTTAAAAGTTACTACTACTACTTTCGTTATGTTTTGTAGAATCAGGTCTGATTACCGTCATATCATCTACCATTGCACGTGTAACATGAGCATCATTTTCATACTGTCACTGACCCCCGAAAAGAATACCTATGATAAGCACTAACAGGCGTTCACAGTTATGACTCAGTGTCGGACAGTATCGATATCCGGACATTGTTTCCAAGAATATTGAGATAGTAAAATATGACAAGGTTACCTAGTAAATTGGAATTTTATGGAAAATATTTGGTAGTTACTTATGCATATGGTGGGATTCCTATACGAATGAAAGTTAATTAATGACTTTATATTCACAGCTTCTAATCAAGGACAGTTAATTTTTTGAGATCTATGATAAATGATTAATAACAATAGGAAAAATGGTGTTCATTTGCTGCTTCCAGTGTGATCCGCGACTAGCAACGTATATCATTGCAGTGCTTTCATTTTTGGTATACATATATACAACAGATGCTTCATTTATGCAATTCTTATGCAAAGGTTTAAGCGTGTGGTTATCGTTATAGTTTTATCTAATGATTATTTGTCGAATAGCATTTCGGTTCGGAAACAGCACTTTTGGTGACGTTAGACGATGAACATCGACTCGTTGCGGAGGAGGATGGCATCAAATACTATAGTAAGCGTTATAATTATCATGCCGGCGTTTAATACGTCATAGAATACTGTTTGAATATAAAAAAACCAATATGATTATTGATTGATTATTATGGCTACAGCGGTATTGGTGACCCAAGTGTTTATTCTTATTAGCTCAGTACTTCTGTTCTTTGGGGCATATTCTGTGAGTTACATCAAGGTCATGGATACAGCAAAATACAATCACGCCTGGAAGAAGGTAAGTCGTTCCCCTATCTCTCCATAGTATTAGCTTCTGGGATTTTGGACCTTTTTATAAGC
>JAHZNG010004587.1:0-13653 GCA_027744375.1 Orchesellides sinensis
CATGCATTGCTAACTCATATCCGCTCGCTGCCTTTGTACACATGAAAATTCATCGTCAGTCATGCGAAATTGTATGATGCACGATGAATATTATGGTAATTGACATATTTATGCATCAAGGCATGTGAATTCACTCAGTCGATCTGGTATCTCATTTTATGCTGTGTACATCCAAAAAAGGTTTGTTAAGTTCATATAATAATACCATGTGCATGGTAGCATGTGCTGCACATGTTTTTCTCCATTATAAATGAAAAGTAGGCACTAATAATACCAGTGAAGTAGGTATTTGCATTATGTGTACTAAAATTATATATCTATTTATTGCACAACACACACACTGCATGGATATTATTCCCTGTGTAAACTTTTGTGTGCATAATCTATGTCCCAGTCGAATTGTCTGTCAGTTATTCAAACGCAAAAGCCTCGCCTTCTTCCAAGTTATTCTGTATACTTTGCCTGCATAAAGAATGTATGGTTTGGATCATGCAAGTTGTAACATAAAAAAGACTTATTTATTTGCACAGCTTTTTTATGGATGACTGACTGGAGGAGAAGCTCGGGCTAAAGTTAAGAGTTACAAGTGGGCCCATGTACGGGAATGCATCATCATATCATATACTGCGTTTCAAAAAGAATACTATTTGGAGTGCTTACATTAAAAAAGCCTACCTATTCACATTCACATGTTATACAAAGAAACACCACTTTTCCCTGGGTATGTCAATGCATAAAAATGCAAGTTATTCATATGACTATAGTAATTACGTAAGCTGCGCACAATTTATTACGGTAGTGGCATGGCATGCCAAAAAACGTTGTATATGTGGCCACGATACTGATAAGGACGATGAGAATATGACGATAAAAAAGTAATCTCTCGGAAAACATGTTGTTCCCCAAGTAGGTAGACATGTATGCATCCATGTGGTAAACAATTAGGTAGCTAAGGAGTAATCGTACGAAAGAAGTGCAATGCAACTGCATTGCCTTAGCCTTCCACTATATATGTTGCCAGCCATAGCCGTGTGTCTCCTCTTCACCTTTTTACTTAAAGGTAACTATGTGTTGGGTTACGTGGAACGATGAGTACGTAAGCCACAGCATTGAAATGGTTGATGGTAAGGGGAAACAGGTAGACAGGTGGAAGTGATCAGCGTAATGAATGATACCTAAATATATGATGCAGAGTTACACGATTTGCACACAACCACTTCTGTTTAGCATGGGGATGATCATAGGTAAAGTCGACATAATATTTTTATGCATATGATACACATGTAGCAAGGCAATGTGATAGATTGCTTTAGTGCACTTGCATTGTAAAAATGTAACCTTGATGAATGCTACGCTGGCAATAACTTTCAAGTATGAACACTGCCCTGAAGTAGCAAGGAATAATAATTACTGTTATAAAAATTGTTATTGCTCAAATGCGCAATAACTCAAATGCATTAACAAGTTCTATGCATTTTTATGGAAATTCTACAACTTGTCACTGAAAAATTATATCCTGAAATTGAAACAAAATACAGAGATAAAAGTTTGTCTGAGTCTGGTAGGTATTTTATTGAATGAAAATTAGCTCAAGGGTATTTTACCTACATATACAAATTTACATAACCATGTATGAAAATAACGCACATTGCATTGTTTACTGATATAATACCGATTTGTTTTTCATTTGCCGAAAAGTATACATTCTAAATCAACCAGAGCATTCTTATTTCGGGGAATTTAAAACTGTATATTAAGCAACCGCAGTTGCACCTGTCATTTCCAAATTAATTATACCTTACTAAAATATTGATTTAAATATACTGCTTAGTCTTATGTAGTAGCGTACCCTGCATAGGTATGCCCATGAAATTCTAAGAAAACTAAATCAAGAAGAACCAAAATGCTCATAAATTATGTCCCATTCTTAGATACTTCTTATTATTTGCCATTGAATAGTTTAATTAGCTATTTTTGCGTCTTCAACCGAGGTCACACAAGTGTAAATCTAAATAATAAAAAAGGGAGGTTAACATACAAGTGTAGATGTAGATTATAGCTATGCAGAAATGCGTTGCAAATAGCAAGATAGGTGTATTAAATTTTTAACTCTGTGCACTCATACATGCACAAATGTATAAAAAGAAGTTATATAAAAAGGTAACATCATCTATAAAATATGCATACATACATTATACGCAAATAATGGAACTTTTTTATGCATAATAATAGCATCAGCATGAGCAGCACTCATTTGGTCGTGTGTGTGTATGAATTTAGGCTGCTGCAAAATGCAATAACACAATGCCTGCCTTCGCCTTGCCATTTATTTTTCCTTTATAGGCAAAGAAGGAGATGTGAAGAAGGAAAACGTAATAATAAAAAAAACTCTCTGTGGTGGTACGATATCATATTGTATTCTACGCTCCAACACACTCACACACAGTCAAGCCAGCCACCACCGCAACTTCTCTGAACGAAGAATGTCTCTAAAAAACATTGAAACGCAACGCGGAATATGGAGAGGGAGAGCACAGTGAGAAAATGCATAATATGCATTGTAAAAAGGGAGCGCAGTAGCAGCAAAGAGCAGTGGCAACATAACATCGTCGTCTTCTTCGTCATCATGATCATCATCGGGGCTTTTTTCAGTCTATATGCATTCTTCCTTTTAGATAAGGTGACTTTGATCACATCATCGGAAAGAAACATTGGTAGGTAGTGTTGGTTAAGTATGTATATAACTAACTAAAGTATTATTGCCACTACTACGTAGGAAAGCATTTGTACATAGGCAACCATTGCTTTCCATAGAGGAGTCCATTATATGCATGCGTTGCGAAATAAGGAACATTTTTTACTACTATGGAACATGTTGTATTTATATAGGCTGCTACTACTATTGCCAAGTTTTTATACCTAAGTATTGTGCAGATAGCATGTTACTTTTGCAGTGGTGTGTGTAAGTGTAGTAAAGAATACTGCAGAAAAAAACTCATCTAGGTTCTAATACTAGAAGCATACAAGACAAGTAGATACATAATATGGGTAATAAAGGAATATTGCGTTTGTACATGCGAATATCAGAAGGATGGAGATAAAACACAAGAATGAATTGTGCTGCTGCATTATCCTGTCCATACATTTTATCTCACAAAGTATGTCTCTAGTTTACTACGAGCAACAGCGGTAGTCAACATAGTGAAAAACGCATATTGTAGTGGCAAAACGTGCTATTCTCTTGTATAAAGAAAAAAACAAGACGAGAGAGAAGATTCGAGGTGAAGTTATAAGGTCGACTGGTGCGTTGCGTTCCCTTCCTTTTTTTGATGGAATGATATGTATTCATTGTATGTGTGCAGATCAAGAGCAAGGAGTTTTCTGGAGTTGCGAATGTGTGGGTATATGACTTTTGCCCATACAGATGTAAACTTTGCATACCTACTTGTGCTAGGAGGCGAACATAAAAGCAAAAGTTGCACAACAAAAAAAGGAAGGATAAGATGGATGCCTATGTGTTAGATGAGCTACTATGAACGACGACCATAACCGTGTAGCTCGCTCGTTAAAGTTCGTTCGTGATGGTTGGAATTTTATCCATGGTGCCTATTTGAATTCATAGCGTACGTATGGAGTATTACCTATTTAGAGTAAATCTACTTTATCATACATTTGTCTTTTGCTAGTGCACTGCATCTAATGGACGACTGAATGGGTGAAAATTATAAGTACATTTTTGCAATTCAGTATAAAAGTAGGTGCTCTGTCTGTCTTATTTCTATGCTTAAGATTGCTACTTATTTTTTAAGCATAGCACAAGTAAAGTAATTTAATATTCAAATGTAACATCAAGGCGGAGTGGCGTTGTTAGTCTATGCCAATGTTCATTTTCTTTGTAGGTTTATCCAATCAGACAAGTCGACGACTGTCTGATTGGATACAACTCAACAAAACTGCACGTGGAGTTATAATTGGAATCGAATATTAAAATCATAATTACTTTAGTACAACTTCCGAGAAAGGTATTAGCACAACCAGACCTTTCATTTATGGATAAAATTTGTCATCCCCAAAGTAGTTCGTAAGATTATAATTTATGCAACTAATTACTATTTTCCCGCATACCTTGCTAAATGAATAAAATATTATGATACTCCGAAATCGCATGAAATCATCCATAGAACGTAATAAATGGCGAGGACTTTCCTTTAAAATTTTCGTAAGCACTTTCTCTACCAAACGCAGCCCAAACTTTCCTTCTTTCCATTTGGGATGGAGAAGATAAAACAGAGCAGCAGCAACCTTGCAACCTTTTTGCAGTGGCAGTAATTTTGTAAAGGATTGCTCTAATACTTATGTATGTATATTGTGTAGCTATGCTGCTATATATTTGTCTTTTGTCAATAGACAACCTTGTACAGAGCAAAACACAGCTACTATTAAATCACGCTGCTTTGAACCAATACAAACATGAAAGCGTATATATCAACGTGTTTCCATTGCAAAATCTATTTTCTACTTTCTCTGCATCTATTCCTTCTTCCTTACATTGCTTTGTTTTCATTATACTCAACCGTATATCTTTTCCTACCATCCAAATCCACATTTGGTTCCTTTAAAAGCAATCTATTTTTATAGGTATATTTGAAAGATTCATTTATTCTTGCAAAAGTTCTTGTGCACGTAAGTCCAAGTGTATATATAACGACTTTATATGGAATTATTATCACTCGTGCATAGCGAATTAGATGGCTTTCCTTCAACATTCATACTTTTCATTTGTACAGTCAGTTCTAAAACTCCTACTGTCTATATTAAGAATTTCATTATGTATGGCTATGCCGTTTTCCCTTTTGATATGTTTAGACCTTCGTATTCGCAATACCTATATGAATTTCCTTGAACCTCTTGATAGCATTACTATTGTATGTTTTCCTACAGAGTTGGTGCGTACTTTCCCGTGCTGTATGAGAATGCATGCAGCTTAACTACAAGGATACTATAAGTATAAATGTCTTACGGGATTTCGGTAGAAAGCTTGTTCCCTAAATACTCTTATCGCCCACTACTACCATTCAACTCACCAATACTGTTACTACATTAAATGCACATGTACGTTCATGTTTTTGTATACATATAACGTGCCTAAGTACTATGGCCTTCACATGCATGCATCACGCCATGCACAAAACGCGAGCTAACCTTTCTCCACAGTTTGGCTTTCGCTCCGTGGAGAAAGCATACGGAAAGGGAAGGATTTTTAGTGGAAAATATAAGCTTTCTGTTTGTCTCTCTCGTGTTGCAGCCTTCGTCTCGTTCATTGCTCCGTCAATCCATCCTTCCTCTTCGTTTGCTCTCCGTTCATATTTAGCCTACGCTTTCTCTCTCTCTCTCTTCGAATCAGCGCAGTTGCATTGCAGTTTTTCCCTCAAATCCAAGAGTCATACCATGCCATTCTTAACTATCATGATACTTTTCCCTCTACACTTATAGGTATAAAGTTGTTATTCTAAAGAAATGTTTTGCAACCTTCGTAGTAGCAGTGTGAGTAGGAAGAGGAGATAAAACACACGTTGATGGTTGGGAGCTGTATGGTTGTTGTATAGAATGACATGACACATGGAAACTGGTCTACGTTCTTTTATTCTATGTCTCTATGGAGCACCATTACCCTGTTCGATCGCTTTCTATGCTCCTTCTTTCTATAGCCAGTTTTGTCAGTTTGGAAAGACAGTTTTTGGCTTAAAACCTGCCATTCGCATAATTACATACCACATTTTCTATTTACAGAATTTGTATGTAGATAGGCACAATGGGAGCTTACACGAGCCATCATTGATCATGTATAGCTTATAGGTAGTATTATTTACTAGGTTAGGAGAAAGTGAGTTCATGCTACGTGAAAATACTACGTACCTAAGTATTATGGCTGGAATATGTCGAACTGAACAAGGATAATTTGTGAGTTGGGAGTTTTCTTTGGCTCTCGATGCCTTTTCTTTTCATAACTACTCCGCGCCACACCAACGTAAAAGCTCTTAGAACTGCTATAGGTATATGTATAACTACGTCAATGTGCATTTCGTAGGCTCAACTACAAAAGAGAGTATAATCTGTACTTTTTTATAGGAGAGTGCATTATACACATGCGACCACATCTCACATGCACAACACTGACGTAAACATATACGTATTTGTAATTTTATCCTTGGTCGGAAGAAGAAAGGGGAAAGGCGTTGTATGCATGCTGTTCACTTTTACATTATAGTTGGCAGGGGAAAACTGCGAAGCATTCTTGGAAACACTTGCTGCTGTTGTATTATGCATCAATAAATGGATAGTAACTTTCATAACACATTGAATGGGACTTTCTGCATTTTGTATTATGCCCCATATACTATGTTGTGTATATATTGCATAGGTAAATGTTGTTTTAGACAGCTATCTTTTTGCACTACATAATAATAATATGCAATGTTATAGGTTGGGCTTGAAAGGATGGACGGAATTATGAGTTTTTCAGAATCCAGTTTCATCCAGAATGAAAAAGAAAAGCCTTTATTCATAATGCGATGTTGTCTGGGTGCATAAAATAACTAGATGCTAGGTTCTTTTTTTACATTTCTGATGCTCATGATGGAGAAATCTCGGTTCGTGTTGTTGCTTGGCGCTAGGGATGATGATGAGGACGATCTAATGCTTTTCTACAGAGTATACCTAAAAAGGATTCAAAATACGACGCAGTATTTTTTCTCCTTTCTCCCTCTTGTTCAATCCAGCATACCATAAGGTACCCAAAGAGATAGCATAAAATGCACGGTATTATTTTTGAAACGCTGCTTTTGTGCTTTTCCCTCCACCCACCATAATATTCATGCATTCGACTACATAAAAGCGTTGAATTGACATAGGTAGTTTAAATAGAAAATGAAACATTCAATTGTAAAGAAAATATACAGTCCAGAGACTATATGGGTTTTGAATGTAGTTCACAATATATTATGCATGCCTTGCTCTCTTACTACGATTCACAATGGCTCTAATGCGATCTTGCCTTGCCATTTTTAGGTAAAAAATGTAAAAGTTGCATTTTCTGCTGCTGCTCCTCTTTTTTATGCGACTGCTGCCTGTTTTTGTTGACGTCGTAGTCGTATTCGTATTTATCGTATGAAAGCATTTCCTGACTCATTGAATGGTTTCCATTGTGTACTGCATAATATGACCATGGCCCTTAACATGACATGGCTGCTGCTCTTGACTGTATGGTTTTATGTGAAAACTATGTGTGTATTTTAGTTATACTATAAAATGCCTATATTCATTTTATGCGATTCTTTTGTTCGCTTCTGTAATCTTGTTGTTCTTGATTTGTTCCTAGCAGACCAAAGTTTATTTTGCTTCTCGATGCACTATGGCGTTTGAAGATAACTTACATAATAAATCTAAACAAACCTTACTACACTTTAGAAAATTCTTGTTCGACTGCATCTCTCATTCCATGAATCATTCTTATTGTTTGCATTTTATTAGCTCTTTATGCGCTGCAGAAAACAAATCGTGAAGGACTTTTCCTCAATTTGCATTTTATGCCAGGAATCTTGATAAATGCATGCATGCATTTATTCTCAAGTTAAAAGGTTTTGTTAACTAAATACTTCGTCAATATGTTATGTTGTCTGCAATGCAAACTATTTATTTGTGCATATGAAATATTTAAAGATATGAGCGCATAAGCAAATGACTAGGTATGATTTCATTTTATGAATAATGTTTGTTGTTTGTTTATAATATACCGTTATGTACTTATCATTGATCACGACATCAATCAAGGTACAAGGAGGAGACACACGAGACAACTACGCAATTCTCTGCTGCAGCTGCTTTAATCATAAACAAATTTGTGCATGGATTTTTTATGGCTTACCTACCTTCCTTCGAAGATCAAGTAAAATTCCATTCAAGAGGAGACTATGCGCAATTAGCATTTTTGTAATAAATGCAACAAACAATAACTCCTTCCTTGCATTTTTTATACACGTTTTGAATAATCATTTCGACTGGTTTGCATCTTTAATAGATTTTTCCTTTGAATTTAAACACTGCGAATTTTGTATTTAGTCTGTGGGCTGCTGATGAGAGCTAATCATTGTGAATGAATGCATGCTATGCATGCATAAATATGTTGTTTATTTGCAACATTTTCGTGAATGACATTGTATGGGGACGGGGACGATTAATAAAGGAGGTGCAAGGTTTTGGCTTCCTATGTACCGCACCAACAACAAATTGACATGTGGTGTGGCTAAATAAAAAATGAAACGAAGGAAAAAGGGGGCAGTGCACATGAGGTAGCTGCATAAAAAGCATAATTGCGAAGTTAAGATAAGTACAAAGTGGCTTTAGCATACATTATACAGTTCTGCCTTATGTAAAAAATGAAACTTATTGTAGTAAGAGTTAAAAACAAGTGATTGGCAAAGTTGTATGATTTTGATTATAGAAACGCATGGAATTATGCCAGAAGATTTGTGTGGGAGGTCTCTTCTCAGAATGCAATGCATACATAAGTGGACGAGATGCACATATCAAAGACTTCAGCTCAGTTCTTTTTATGATGTCTGCATGCACCTATGTACCCCTGCATACCTACCTACATTTGTCTGCTCTTTTATAGCTTGTATCCTGTATAACATGCCGACATAATAATATTATACAGACAATGTACGTTATCTGCATTTGGTACACGGTTAAACATAATCTGCATGAGATATGTACTAAATTGCCAAGAACAAGTTTTTGTGGCTGCCAGCTCACCATCAGTCACTGTATTTGAATATATATGCTGCAAATACATCCTGAGTTTTTTGTTGATTGAAGTACACAACTTTTTGCTAGTATAGTATTTGGCAATGTGTGTATAACTCTTTACTTATCATGACAGCAGTATTGGAAACGACTGATTTTAGAAAATTAGAGAAAGAACGTAGGCGAAAATGCAATTATACATGATACATAAAATATGCATTTGATAAGGAAATGGGTCTTTGGGTGTGTACTGTAGAATTTTGAATGAAATGGTCTAAACATGAATTTTGTCTGGTGAGCAGGCTTTCAATTAACTGAAGATGCTAACTAACCGAATCGGTCACATCCGGAGAATCGTCAAGTTTGGAGTAGCCCAATCAGAGTTCTAAATATTCTCTGGGAAACAAACCGTGCTGTGGTATATGTATGTAAATTACCTGTAAGTAGTGCATCGCAATTGCAAATAGAAGCACTTAAAAAATTTAAACAAAACGGCTGCTTCAAATTGAACAAAATATTTTATAAAAAATGCATGAATAAATGTGCCACGATGTTAGTAGCTGTTAGCAAACTCTGATAAAAACTCTAAAAACACGTAGCGATGTCCAATTCCATACATTTGTACTTTTACATACGGTCAGTTCATTCAGCAGAATGATGATGCGATCTCTATAATTTGTAATCTGTATGCAAGGCTCATTTTTATGTTACACTGTTTGTAAGTATTAGCTAGTCCTAGACAGACACTGCACTGCATTGGAAAGACTATAAAACGAAAATATTTAGACTTAATCGTTAAACTTGTCTTTCACTTCATGTCTTACGTTGCAAGAAAGGATGTTAAATAGTGTTTACATAAACGAAGTTTGTCTACCTAAAAATGCATAGTATACCTTCTGGTCCGCGACTAGTAACGTCACTCCAGTTTTCTGACACCAACAGAAACAGATATCAAAACAGTAATTCCAGTCAAAGAGTATCACAACGCGTTCATCGTGCACCATACATTTGACAAGATGACATGATATCATTGTAACGTTCTAATCCTGTTTTTGATACGAAATCAATGCAATTTAATGTAGTTCTTCAGTTCTCCTTATGACTGACGCCAGACGGTTCACAGCTGTGAACTTTCATACAATATGAGCCAAAAGATAGTGCGGGCTAATACGCGACAGAAGAGGGTTTAATTCTGTGGAAGGCTTTCTGCTTTGGAATCTCATACAACTAATATTGGTTAGAAATGCTGGATAGTTGTATTCATGGAGGTAGCTAAGCTGTTGCAGCTGGAAAGATTATCTGAAGATACAATTGCATTAGAGTCATCATAAAATACCTCTAATGGGTTCAATTATATTGATGAAGTATATTTTATGAACGTAAGGCTTATTTCTGGATAATAAGCATTTAAAACATAGCGAATTAAGTTCCTTTCCTGCAACCAAGCCAATTTTGTTTTTCCTCTAGATTCCGATTTTGAAGAGAACCGTTACTTGGAAAATAGTACGTAATGATAATTTTGGCATCAGGTTCCTCTCAGACGGCAATATTTTACTGTTTATTGCAGTCTGCAAGGAAAATATCTGCTGGAGAGAAGCATATCTACACTAAAGTCATCTTAGTGTGGCTATCATTGTTATTGCCAATCTGTCGCTGTCGATGGCAATAATAATGTAATAAAAAATTCATATAAGAGAGTTTCTTCCTTCATTGCATTTCCTCCTTTACCAGTGCCAAGCTCCAACAACAGTGCAACGGTCTCTCCAGTTGTCTGGTGTAATGTAATCTGTGAAAAACTCCATAGTTTTCGATATACTATATACAGAATACAGCATTAAAGTATCAAACCTCTGAGTCTTATGGAATATATAAAAAGTAAAATGTAAGTATAATATATAAATGTTTTATGATATGCATACACCTGCGAAAGATAATTTGATAACAAGGAACGACACTACTGCAACCCAGCCACAACAGTGTTAACTATGTAGAAAAGGGGTATTACTCGAGAGAAAGAATTCGGCAAGCCTGGGTGAAATGCAAACAATTGTCTTTGCATACAACGTAATTAGACCGATATCCCATAACAGAATGAACGAGCAATGTGCCTTAATGCAATATAATATTGATGTGGTTCCTGGACTGTATTATTAAATTGTATGCATATGTAACTCTTCTGCAATGCGATCATCCAATCAAATGTGTCGTAACAAGTTTAAACTAAAACGCCATTATTACCTGATTCTTTAATATGCTCACGTAATTTGATTTATATGCATACATTTTTGCATCAAAACTGCCTTAAACCAACATACATCTAAATTAACAATATAATCTACTTAGTAATTAGGTAATCAAAATGTTACTCGGGCTAATGAATGAACATCACTGCTAAAGATAATCTATCGAGATATTTTAATGCAAAGGTTCAACCTCTGAGAGCAGAGGATTGACAACAGTTTTATTTAAAATTATTATTTTACAGAAAATATACATATTTAGTACAACACATGATGAACTAATGCATGCATAAATTTTGCATAGCATTAATAAAACCGGCGTAAACTGTTACATACATAACGATGCATGGGGTTTTGTCAAAGAGTCAGTTGAGGATTGATGATGTTGGTTCAGCAGTGGAGTGAGTGAATGAAGTAGATTACGTAGGCATAAAACTATGAGCTGCTGTTGAGAAAATGAGTGTTTCTACAAATTATATAGACTCATACTTCAAGAACACACTTTTCCTCGAACTCGCACACACAAGAAGAACTCTTAGGCTTGCACACTAAAAAAGCTCCATGCACACTGTAACACATGCATTCATTCAAAATCATTCATCCATGATCGTAAAGGAAACCATTATGCAGGCGAGCGAAGCTGAAAGAAAAGCGAGCTTGGGTTTTTGGCTTGAGCCAGCTGCTGCTGCAGGATTCTTCGCCGTCTTTGCTGATTTAGTTTGCGAGTTTATCATCGCATATTATGCATCAGCATCCATAAGAGTTGATATGCGTAATAGATTCTCAGGCAAAATATCATATGCCTGTTTTCAATACAAATACAAATTACAAGCTCTACTGAATAAATTTTGTGCCATGATATGCAATGATGTCTAATGATGATGTACATTACATTAACAGTAACAGCATTAAGGATATTTCTTATAATTAAATCTCAACTGTGCTTGATCTTCGTCATGTCACATCTCACTTGTTACTCCTGCATATATTCATATTGTTTGAATACTTTTTAGCGTGTAATAATTCTACTCGTCATTTTTCCTGTGTATGCATAATGATTGCATCCGTAGTTTGTATGGGCTTTTGTGGGAGGAGGAGGAGGGCTTTTTACTCATTTGGCAGTGGCAAAAATAATAAGGATGCACATTGGTTGACCTCAATTTCCTTGAATAGTTATTTTGAAGAAGGAGTTGCAGGAAATCCAATGTGCTACACGATGCCATGTGTGTTGCAAGAGAAGGCAAGCGCTAATGGGATTAGCAGTGTGTCAAAAAGCTACAGCTCAGAGAAAATATACAGTGTGCCAAAAGGTGTGAACAAATTGACAGGAGAAACTATATACCCAAAAGCAGAAATGTATCGTAATAATAATATACATAAGTCTGATGATGTTGTCTTTTCCGTTAAAAAACATACTGATATCCTTTTGCAATGAACGCTTTTACATTTTTGCGATTATTAAATGATTGCAGGAACTGCTTCAATATATGCACGGCGCCTGTGTTTATTTACACAACACCGAATTTCTTTATTTGCATTTTCCAGAAATGTTTACTTTCTCTCGCAGAAGGGGTAAAGCAATACCGATGATACAACTTGTGCATACCTAATTTATTTCGTTCGGTTGTATTTTACATGCATTTCTTCAAATGTTTTATCCAGTATTATGTAAGCATAAAATTTTATCAGAGTCGCTTGTTGGAAATGCACATGAAATATTCAAGCCGTTTTTGACGGTTGTAATCAACAAGTTGTATATCTACACGGCAAAGCAAACGTGAGCTGACTCACCATTCCGGCGACATGTTAACAAGCTTTCCTGTATTTTCATCCGTAATTTCCCTTTTTCAGAGAAAGTCTAACCTAATAATAACAAGGTAGCATTATGGACTAGTGGCTACTGGTTAAAACTATTTTATTCGCAAATTGATTTTTAAGGGACTAAATTATCAGAGAAGTCCAGTAGTTTTCCCGTACTGCCTGCATGTACACTTTTGAACATACTTATTTTCAGTGAAATGGGGAGGTATTGATAAAATGTTTAAAAATCGGGTCAGTTGAATAAAGTTTTAGAGGAGAACCCGTAAAAACTGTTTCGAAGACAAAGGTCTGTATTGATAATACATATACGCAACTAGCCGAAATGCATGCGCATTGACAAAATTATTGAAAATATTTAAAAACGATTGGTATATGAGAAATACAGAAAGATAAATATCGAATGAACCTTTGGTTGTTAGTCATAAATGTATCCAGTGCTCATGATTTATAGATTTTTCCTTTTTATCGCTTAAATGTGCCTTAACAAAAACGAATTATGTATGTATTCCCTAAGCATATTCGTACATAGCGGACCTTGTTCGGAATTTCGAAACTCGTTTTAGAAAAACACGTACTTAATACATGAGCTTATAAGGAATACAGTATGAAAATTGAAAAAGAACTTGTGAATGATTACACTCATTTTACATGTATGGAAATATTCTATACATATGACGAAGTTCATCAAACATGTATAATTTCATGATTGCTTTTATGCATTTGCAAATGTAAAAAATATGCCTGTATAGCTTCTAATTAATCGGATTTAGATAATGCTACGGATAAT
>JAHZNG010004588.1:0-16309 GCA_027744375.1 Orchesellides sinensis
GTTGCCATAAACACACAGGTTCCCAATCAACAAGAAAATTTTAATCACACTTTTTTTTCAATCTGTCGCCTCTACGATTACACGTTATTATACCTCTATGTTTATTAATCTCACAAGTGCATGCTGAGGAGCTCTTGCACTGATCCTGAGTTTGAAAATCCGCAGATTTTTGCAAAAAAACCAGTCCATAATAACATTAACATTTTGAAGCTACCCAAGCTTGTCAAAGGCACGCGCCAACTTAGTCCTCTTCTGCATCCGTAAAGACAGCATTAAAACCAACATTTGCAAATTAATGACATATGGCTTTTCAAAACTTTCCCCTGTCTTAAGTGGTAAAACTGAGTGTAGTACGACGGTGGTAAAAATGAGCGTCAAAATGTTGAGCAACTCGTAAAAAATTGTAAATTACTCATTAACTCGAGATTACGACGAAGATGAGATATGTGGAAGACTACACGGTTAGTAATAAGTTATAATGCAACAGATGAAACCCTCATTTTACATCTTAGGTTTAACTTAAAATGTGCATTATAATCTGCATAGTCATCCGTATCTTCTTCCTATCATCAGAATCAGAATGCATCTTACATATTTCAAAACGCTTATTGTGTTAAAGCGACCACCACCGCCCGCTCGCTTGCCATGTAAATTAGCACTGTTTTAATTTCATCCAAGGCAGAAACAACTCATAAAAAACGAACTGTATGTTAAATCAGGCGAGAACAAACGACAAAAAAATGTGTCTGCGACAACTGACTTTTGAATTGAGAAATCTCTCTTTCGTTTTACTCACTAATATTCATTCGGTTAGACGCATATGTGTGTGTTATGCATGCATTGTAGTAAATGACCATTATGGTACGTTAAGCATTGTAGTAAATGACCATTATGGTACGTTAAAAGATGCGAAAAGATGTGTAATGCGATAATATGATGATACGCAAGTTTTCAACGAAAGAAAGGGACATTTTCATCTAAACTTTTGCCATTATCATTCAGACTCCTCCAACCCCAACAAACACGCTTTGTGAAAAGTGTGTATCGCATCAACGAGATAATTGCTCCAACAAGAATTTTTTGCTCTAACGTTCTCATTTTTTACATAAAACTCGGAGAAAAAAGTTTTAAAATGTCATGTATATTATGACATACTAGATTTCAGTCAAATGGAGACATATGGCAAAAGAAAATGAAAATTCGAACAGAATGTCGCAATACATAAGATTACAACAAGGGATTTTGAAGATGGTAAATAAAAAACCAAGAAAAAATTATTTCAACTTGTCTTTTTTCTACGAGTTGTTTTCAACGCAGGCAGCCACAATGTAACTCTGTTAATTTCTACTGTAGCAATTTATAATACAACTCATCCATTCGATGATTGATGTCATGTACTGTAATCTTAGGTTCCTTGACCATTTTGAAATTCTATACTATGGTTTATTATCTATTTCAAAAAAAAAATCTAACTGAAACTGTCGTTTTTGGTCGCTGCAGGCATTTTTAATCCAATCCACACAGCGGTAGCCTTTACATCCCTTTTTTATTAGAATGACCGAAAACTTCTATTTTTGGTAGGGGCTCATGCTGTGGGCTGAGAAAATTAATGGTATCAAATCAAAATGCTTCAAAGATAATACTAATAATTAAGTGAAATGAAATCCAACCGACTACTACTGAATAAAAAACCGCCGGGCGTTGATGATTTTTTGTGGTGTGGACGGGAGGACAGCATAGTGGGCAGAAGAGATGTTTTTTACCGATATGGGACTAAATACGTTGAAAGATGCATTTCATTTCGTCGTTATATGTAATGCAACCACCGTAATCAGCATTCCCTTTCCGTATTAAGCTGAATGGAATATGCGTAATTCGTACAGTCATCTATTTTGCATATCCCAACTTGATTTGTCCATACAAAGCCAACAATAGTTTTTGGATGCCAAAGTAGTGGACACCGTTTGCCAGCAGAACATTGTAATTTCTCAGGCGTAACATGTGTATGACCATGTCTGCTTTTTCAAGCTTTTCCTGTCTTATTCATCATCTTCTCCTTTCTTGGAATATCAGCTCATTATTTAATAAAAAAAGTAAACTTGTAGTAGCTGTAAAGTAAGTTCCTGGTTATTAAACAGAAGCTTTTTGTAAAAATGATAATAGAATGGAGGGGCACAGATTTGTTGTGCATTCAACCAACTACCAACTAACAGCTATGTGTCCAGTGTGGTCACACTCAATGCATTTCAGCTCTCAAATTTGGTAATGATAAGCATTTTTGTTGCTTGAATGAAATACGTGGAAAGTGGAAAATTTCCTTGTTGTGTTCCGCATGTTTTAAACGCGGCGATGATGATGTGATAATATCCGCAGAAGAAAACATGGAATTTATAATACATGAGCTTATTTTTCCTTAAAATCAATCCCTTTTCTTGCAACATATAAATTCACAATGAACGAGAATAATGGTAACAAGAAAATGTACCTTAGTTTTATGGTTTCATTAAAAAATTCTTCTTTTGGGTATTCAAGCACATTTCATGTTTCCGTAAGAGGCTATCAAAACATTGTTTATGGGGGTGGAAAAAGGAAGAAGGAAAGATAAGGGATATTTAACGACACAAGTGGTGCAACAACAATGCAATGATGCGACAAAACTAAAAAGCTTGAAAAAAACCTTGATAATCTAAAGATTCGATTAAATTCTTTATTTGGGAAAGACTCAACCGAGACCGTTCAATTTTATTTGTTTTGTAATATAATAATTATTGCTGCAAAGCGGAATCTGTTTTCCACTTCAAAGATGGCTAATCCAGCAGAAACCAAAAAGCTTGAAGCAACGCTCGTGCTATCATCCAAATGTTAATACACTATTGATAAAATATTGACAGCATCTGGTAGATATACATAATTCAGAAGAGGATCTTTCCAAGATTGAGAGACAGACGGTTCACCTCATCCTTCCTCTCGTTTTTATATGAGTTAATCACTGGACTGGAGGGGTAGACAGATTGTGAGCTTGAGTGCAATTCCTCTTTCCTAAAGTGACAAAATGTTTGAACAGGATTTATCTATCTGGATAATATGGATATTCCTACAGATTTGATTAAATGGATATTTCTCTAGATGGACACTGTAAAAGACCAGTAAACTTGTCTATGTATATTGCATAAAGGTAATGTAATCTGTAACCGATGCTAGGTTTGCGAGGGCGTCATGTGTTAAAACAAGATTTTTTGAACGCAACCAGACATATGTCTTGTTGTTTAAGTCTTGAACAATTGCAAAGGAAGAAAACTACTATACGGCTGCCGTTGAGTAAAAGAGGCTTTAACAGACCTTTTTCTTCGTCTTCTTCAGCAAGTCCTTTTTTATATGCTGTTGCAGGACGAGTTGTATATGAAATGCACTTAACTTATGCATAAGCACACACATTATCATCCTGTAGCATGCAACGGAGCCAACATAAGCTTGTTTCTTCCTTTAGGTACATATCCCATTCAGTTACTCTTGCATACACATAGAAATGATAAGCATGAGTATAGTAGTCCCATCAAAATAGTGCCTCCACTTTTACAACAGGTCTGCAACAACATATCCAACAGTCTCGTTTGGGGTTGTGAAGAGAACAGAGCATGTCTATGTCGCTCGTCTTGCCGTTTTATACATGTGAATTCTGAAGTTTACGTTGAAATATCAGTTTTTCATGAATTTTAATCTAATTACCAGTTTTAAACGTGAGTGAGTCTTACCTATGGACGCACGTTTTTATATGGGTGTCAAAAGTTAATCAGCAAAAATAAGAAAGATTGTTTACCCAACTGTTTATACCGGGGATGAACATTGATTTAAAAGATATTACATTGTTTTTTAATGTTTTGTAAATTAGGAAGTCGTGCGTACAAGTGTGAAGTAATCGTTATTATGTGTGCGTAGAGTGTGTGGACCTCAATTACCGAATATTTAAAGCGTGGATAATGGATGTGTAATCTGTATTACAGATATTGAGTAATCATTCACAATAGAAGGTTGTCTTGTGTCATAGCTTTTTGGTGGGTTGTAATTGTTTATGTCCAAGAGGGATTGTTTACACACTGCTAAAACACATTTCATTATTAACTGTGACCAAGAGCAAATAAAACTGCTCATTGTTATTATCATCATTATCATTTACCATTGCTGTTGATTGAATGCTTGTCTTGATCACCATCCCCACTCTACTTCCATTGTCTTTTAAAAAGTTTGTTTGAGCCAATTGGCAATGCATTAAGGAGACTTGCAACCAACTGTAAAAACAAAGCTGAAGACATCTAATATGCATATTATATTTAAATTGTGTACAATATCGCATGGCATGTGGCATTTAAGCAGACTGAGCGAGTGAATTTGTGTTGTCAGTTTTAAAAAACATTCATTCAATTGTCCTTTCAGCTCATCTATACAGCGTGTCGGTGAAAAATCGTATAGACACATAATCCATCGACTTGTTCCACCCCGTTGTTACTTTTCATACAATTGCCAATTGACCTAAAGAGAAAAGGATTGACATTTTAGCATCTATAAACTCTTCTTCTCTCCCATCACCATTCATCAATTAAGAAGCTTTTTATCAGTTTTACTACGCTCGTGTACATGCCCAGCGTGCTGATTGCAATTCTGTATTGAAATCAGACAAGCACATACATGTGTCCACAATTAACATCATCATCAACAACATTTAACTTGTTCATTACTATTATGTAATCCAGCCTAATGTGGATGTGATAACTTAAAGATGCAAATCAGCATTAGCGATAAATAACACTAAAAAACGTACAGAGTGAAAGAGTTGATGCGGGTACACCATTATTATCATGGATGGCTATATGGAAAACTGACTCTAGAAGACTCAATAATTCTCCTCCAATTCTTCTCTGCATGAACAAAGACGTGCTAGGAATTGTCTACTACAATAATACTAATAAAAAACATACATCCCGAGCACGCGTCATATTTTAAGACCGTGCATTACTCAACGTGCGTGATTTTTTATGCTTGGAGCATCTACCCATTAAAAAACATAAACAAACTTGTGTTCTAATGTGTGCTCATCCGAGAGGGAAGAATACCATACAAGAAGTATAAACAACATTGTCGTCATTTTTTCCCAACTCAGTGACCCTTTTATTTTCTTGTGAATATTTAGCAGGTTCATCTTTGCTAGTTGAACACCCACACAAAAAATACAACCTTTTTTACGTGTTCGTGTAAAGCTAATTCAGATTCAGTCCTGATTTGGAAAAACTGAATAAATTTTTTGTCCGAAAGGAACATCACCATCATTGATTTCAGCAGGTTAGCACGCATAATACGAAGGAGTACTAGTTTTGCGTTGGATTATTTAGATCTTTTGCATGTTGACCATCCCTTACATTCTTCTGGCTGGGTTGATTTCGTGGATACCTGCCACATCAAATAAAAGTCAGTATATCATGTTCCACTAACAATAACATTGTGTGTTTGTTATTGTAATTTGCAAGTTTTGTAGTGTGGTCACTTGTGATTATTAATGATTGGAGACAACTGTCACACACTTTAAAAAGGATTTGATACCTACGCATAGTTTGGATGTAGTACGCATAGCTCTAATTTAGCTTTAAGTAATCAAGTGAACGCATAATTTCTCATTTAGAAAAATCTAACTGGCAGCAGCAGTAATAAGTAAGGCTCTAGGAGAAATTAAATATTCAAGCAATATTTAAAAAAGCAGGAAAGGACATTAAAAACTGTGAGTGCGTGACAATCCGCGTGGATTATCAAGTCCGATTTTATGAAGTGGATGAGCTTCGTCTAATGAAATGAGTACATCTTTCATATTCTTCTTATTTGGCCAGTTGTAGAGAGGGAGGAAGACAGCGCATCATTGCAATTGGGCTTGACTACATTTCGTGGTTCGGTCATAGTTGGTTGGTGCGTTCCACAACATAAATCCCAGTTTTAAATACTTGATGTCAACTCCAATCGAGGGAAGGAAAATTATGCTACCCTAATCTGAATGAAAAGGAGAAAAAAGGCCCATTCAGTTTATTAAGCGAACTTAAGTACTTTGACGAGAGAGAAAAGTTCATTGGCAGAGACGCTTTTTTAATACTGCATTTGTGAATCCTCTTCTACTTTGACACTAACGTCATCTTATCTAGCTTTAAAGTTAAATCGGATTTTCGTTTTTGAAAACAAAAGCCCTAAACTACAGAAGTCATCTCGCCGTCTTCTACATCATCAATAAAAAAGTAACAAGAGGACACGACACAATACACTTTCCTTTTCTATTAATACAAAACATAAACCACCGTATAATTGTAAATGCACAATTATTGCATGATCCCTTCATGATAAAACAATTTGTTACGAGTTAATTCATACTTGTAGTGTATAAATGCACATCACACAAAAAGGTGTAATTGAACATTCAACAACACCCATAACCTACCTGATGTATCTTACTTAATGCTTCATTACATACGTTTGAATAGCAGTGACATTTGAGATTGAATCAAAAACGGGAGAGAAAAGTGGTATTTGACTGGCTGTGGCTGAAAAAATAAGGATAGTGAGTGCAAAAGTGTAATTATTGTCAGCTAATCAATCATAAACACTAGATGCCATTCAAACGGACAAGACAGACAGAGACTGAAAGCTATTATTTTAGCATTTGATTCCTATTTGCTTGATCTTCCGTCTCTTAAGCTTTCCCTTTCTTCTAAGAAAGACGGAAGAAGTAGTTTTTTAAATACAACTTTGAGTATTAGGTTTTTTGCCGTTGTTTTGTTGTTGTGATTTGAGTTGTATGGAATATGAGTGATTAAAAGGATTTAAGGCGAAACGCTTTTTTCTGACAATTTTTAGGAGTGTTTGTAAATGGGATAAGTTTCACTTGCCCTAAAAAGCTTTACCATTTTAACCAGACGTATACATTTTAGAGGCTGCTACGATCGCAACTAAGGAGAAAGATCCGTGATAAGATTCGTTGAGGACTTTTGTTATTCAATAATAATCTCTTTAAAAGACAGAAATCCAGTTAGGAACAAAAAATGAGGATTTGATCATGAGAAGATCCCAATGGAGATTCAAAATGAAATGACAGGTGAGTGGCAAATATACTTAATATATTAATGAGCTTTATATTTACAGGCTTAAAATGTTTTTAAGGAAGTAATGAATCTTCTATTTGCTTGTGATATGTGATACAAAATAATCATTTTTACTTCCACACACGGCATGTCTAATTGTCAGTAATGCAGTTTACTTGCCGTCTTATCATTATTGTATATGCATTCTCGGTCTGACGTTGTTTTTCATATCTTCTTCGGATAGGATACATTGTATCCTGTAGGACTTCTCACTGTGTCAGATGAGAAGATGATGAGGGCAAAGGGCAGTAATAAGCTGTGAACAGCGTGAAGCATTTTTGTATACTTACTTTTTCTCTAGTTTTTAGTTGTAAACTCGTAAATATATAATAACTTGCTGTAAAATGTACTGGTGCTAATCTTCAGATGGTATGCTCCCAAAGGGGAAATATGACCCTTAAGTCATTTTTTGCTTGCTTTAATGACAATTCTAAAAAGACATTTGGCTATTATCCGATGACATTAAAAAGAAGAATGTTGTGTAGAAAAACAAAACTTGAAGTTAACCCATGTAACATTCTATTTGAATCGAATTCATGCATGACGATAATTTTAAATAATAATTTTTGCTATTCAATTTCGTATTTATTCCTTTACCTAAGCCTTCCGGCCGTTCTCTTTCAAAAACAAAAACAACAGAGAAATGCACAAGGAAGAAGATTAAATTTTGCTTGTATGAAGATGATTCTGATTATGAATGCAATAAAACACGCATATATACAGCTAATAGGTTTACGTGTACTTATGTAGCCATTTATGAAGTCAAAAGTAAACTGTGAAGTCAAATAAAATTCATTTAGCTACGCGTCACTTCACTCCATCCTCCTGTACAAATTTCCCGTGGTAAAAATCTGATGATCAGCTCAGCTTAGTTTTACATAAAAAGCTAGTAGATCGTTCACGCATACTTGCTAATGCAATATTACGAGCTACACGCAATTCCGCATTTCATTACTGGATTACATGAGCGCATAATAAAATGGTCTTGTTTCCATTATGCTTGCTTTTTACTCTCATTTTTTTCCTCCATATGACTTTTTCTGTCCAATCTGGTCTTTTCTACGGGTATGCTTGTGTGCTGAACTCCATTATGAGGTCGATGAAGAATGAAT
Source organism: Orchesellides sinensis (assembly GCA_027744375.1). Taxonomy (NCBI): domain Eukaryota; kingdom Metazoa; phylum Arthropoda; class Collembola; order Entomobryomorpha; family Orchesellidae; genus Orchesellides; species Orchesellides sinensis. The sequence continues at coordinate 8,282 of JAHZNG010004588.1, forward strand.
GACCTAAAATCCTTTTTTTTCACTCATCTCTCGCTTCTGCCTGTATGGAACCTACTAATCACTCTTTTCAGTCATTTTCATAAAAAACCAAATTTAATATATATCGCATGCATAACCAGTTTAATACTCACATAAGGAGTCAAATAGGAACACTATGAAAAATACAAGTAATAAAAGTATAATAATATCATCATCAACATCATCATGATCATTTACGATTATTATTATAACCAACAGAGTAATTCCTCAGTCATAAATCAGCATCGCGCTCAGTGTGTGCCACCACAAAGTTCAAACTGAGAGAACACGAGTAATTTTCTTTGCCAAGCCATGGAAAGCCAAGATGGAACGAGTCAAGTTTCTGGTAGAACATTATTATGCCATGCCCTGTAATATACGTACATATACCATGATGGAGAAGGGAGATCAGTGGGACTAGAAAATGATGGCAGTATGTTATGTTATACGACTAATATTTTTGAAGTTGATGATGATGCATGGTAAATGAGTGCATAGGTTACCTACTTTCTTTTTTATACATTATACTATTGGGCAGGGGCATGTGCACACACATTAGGCTTCTCAAAGGTCATGGGTTAACGGACATCTGACCCTCTTCTCCTTGTGTGTTCCCTTCTCGTAAAGTAAAATAGTACAATTTGAATTTTTTCACCTGGCACATTTTTGTGTTAATCCACTTAAGAGACTTTTCAAAGGATGGACCGAAAAAGTATAAGCCAATGGACTGGATAATAATCATAAATAATAAAAGAGCGAGTAAAAGCCACCATCATAGGTTTTAGAATTCCATTCCAGCAGCAGCGTCCATAATATATATCTTATTATGGGTGTTCTCAATATACTCAACGATAATGCATATGCATATAGGTATGATACTTACCTGACTTGAGAGCTCGATCGTTGACCGCCTTTTCGTTTTTATGATGTTATATTCTGTGTAGAAAGCATTCCAGGGCTTAGAAGGAGAATTGAATAAGTGATCATCATAATACATAAATAAAACCGGGCGTTGCCGGAGGCCTGAAACACGATAAGGGTAGAGAAGGGTTATTATGGAATATTGAATCGAAAAATGATAGTTGAGCATACATGGGAAGGGGCACTAATGTTGTCTGCATCCAAGGAGCAAAATACACTACCAAGATAATTTTCTTCGTGTAAGAGCAAATATAACACCCTTAATGAGCATTAGGAAGAAGAGCACAAGATATAACCCTTTAGTACTACTTGAAGCCTTCGCCCTTCTCCAAGCAATTACACTATTATTATAATTATGTTACGGATGAACCCTGATCACTTGCCGTCGTTACATCGTGATACTTTGGATGATTATATGTATGGAGGGATAATAATTATGTCAAACTTGACTTTTAAGAAACTTGATATAGTGTAGAGAAGAAAAAATGGAGTTTCCTGCACCTTTCAATTCTTAATTTGGATTATATGAGAGGAAACAAAGGTGATTGTCCGTTTGCTTGTTAAAATACACATCATGTTTGGCTGGAAGACTTTTAAGATGTCTGTACTTGTATTTAATGTTGTGTACCTACTTGTTGCATTATTTGGCTTTTGATTACACGTCTTATTAAAAACCGCCCAATTTAACATTTTTCCATTTGATATCCGATTCCGTCCAAACTTGTCCTAAAGAACTTTAAGAAAGTGATAATGATAATGTATAAAAGGCTGTTTATAGTCTAACATAGTAAAACTGAGTGAGCTTACCTATATTTACGTGTACATCAAATCCGATCCACCTGACTGACAGAGTGAACTTGCCACAAACATCCGACTCTCTTTTTTCAGGACTCTGGTTTCAGGTCTCAACCTTTCCTGGGAAAATAAGATTGTCTAATCATATCTTTAGGATAAGACAAGTGCTCATTTCCTTACAAACCTCGGTTTTCACTTTGGTCGTCCTCTCTTTCTCTCTTCCGTTCCATGATGGGAAAGAGAGAGGAGTTTTAACCACTATTATAATTATCATTAACTCCTTATTGCAATTGTACCTAATGTGGGTAGGTCGATATACGTTGCTGGAATAAATTCATCTTAAAATTACCCTGCTTGAGTACAAGGTTCAGTTTACATATCTTATTTTTTAAAGGTTCTCTGTGTACTAACCCAAAAGCTTGAATATCTGAAGAAAATGTTGCGTCTTTGGTGGCTTCCATTTTCTTGTTCTTCAGGATTAATACTCGTGTTTTCTGAAATCTGAGATGTACTTTTTCTCTTAAAACCAAAATTACCATAACCAGCTTAGTATAACTTTTTGTTTTACACAATGATGCATATGCATATGAGAGACAGAGTTTCAAAAACATTTTTTCAATTTATCTACGTTTCAAATGCATCTCTCTTCATTGGCCATTGCACCTAGTGAACTGAAAGGCCTACAATTATACTTGTCTTCAACATTTTAATTTTTCCCCTACCTGCATTTACCTGCTTATTCCAGCCAAGCCAGTAGCCATGTCATGAGTTTCTTGTTTTTTGTGTGGGTAGAAGAAATGGGTAAATAAAAAGTATTAAAATGAGTAGGTACATCATGCATAATGAAATGTACAGTATAGTTTGCAATACGATATTGGCTCGAGAGTAATTCCAATTTATGAGCTGGATGAATGCAGATATGGCAGGGTTGTTGCTTTGGATGGAAGGGAGATGCAAATTTACACTTGTATTCCACAACAACTTTTTAGTTTCAGTTGATTATGGTATCGTATCATCATGATGACTACTATGCTACAATTACGTATTTCACATCGACAGCCACGAAGAGCAATGCACTTTTTCTGTGGTTTCTCAAGTGTAAATTCTAATTGCGAGAGAAAACAATTTGCAAGTTGTTCTTTACGCCAATTCAAGTGTAGTAAACAGCGTATACCTCAGCCGATAATCATTTCCATGTCTAATTACCCAGGTTTATTTAGATGTTGATTTCTGTTGTAATACAGTAAACAAAATGTAGGACTTTTATATCTATGTATCTCCCAACAGCGGTTTAATAATAGGAATAGGGTAATTTACTTAGCATTTCCTTCCAGTATCAACTTTCTGTGTTTGGTTAACCTCACTCCGACCCCGACACAAGACCAGTGATTGACCTCGAAAATGCGTTTAACATTAAGAAATCATCTTCATAATGCCTGAAAGGTAAACACCTGATGCAAAATACTTTGAAATTTTGGTCAAACGTCAAGAAAAACCACAGGACTCATCGCTACATGGGGTTCTGTTTTCTTACAAAAAAAAGATATCTGAGACAAAGCTAAAAACATATTATAACCAGTAGCAAATTTCATTGAAAATAGTGAGACATTCATCATATTGCACAAGAATATGTGTCTATTTCGCAGAAAAAGAAGTCAGTAACAAAGTGAAGTGGTCAAGTAGGAATAGGTTGTTGTTAATGTACTATATTGAATAAAAAAAGATAATAAGAGGTGAAGTAGCAGCTACGCCAATAAACCAGTAGCACTCTTGGCCTGTCGCTTACTTTTTTTTATCCTGAGCGCAATAAGCCGTTGTATAATATAATAGAGTCTCACGAAGATGCGACATGCAATGTGAGGATGCACTACTGGCACTGCTGTTATAGAGAAAGAAGAGGTCACGCGGACATCAAATGCAGTGTTTTATGGCAAGTAATTAGTTGGAGAACCTCTCAAAAACGCTAATAGGCCAAAAGAGACAAGAGCAAGCTTCAAACAATCATTTTCTCTGCTTCTGTTCAAGTTGTTGCTATTTGAATAGCTGGTTTGTGGTTCTTTGCGCTTATTATCATGGGTTCTTTTTGTATATTTGACTATATGCATGGTTTTTTATATGAAAAGTTTAGAATACCAACCTGCATGAATAAATTCATACATCACTTTTTAAACGGCGAGACATTTTAAAAGGCCATATTTTTTCACTGTCTTGATGAAAAAATCCTACTTTGTATTACATTATGTAGTGTTTTCTTCTGTGAGAATCAAAAGTCTTCTTTGACGAGATTCCGACTTCACATAAAATTATATCATGACTTAGCCTTTTGTAAAAGGTGCAAATGTACGTACCTGGCCTAACCGGTGGTTTATAGTTTATATATATTTATACTCTAATCATATTCACTCCACCACAGCTTACATCTGAACATCCATGAATTTTCACTATTCGACTTGAATAGTACGCCTGATAACATAAGAAGTGAGAAAGACCTTTTTTTAATTGCAAGCCAAACCAATGAGCCTAAAGCCTGCTTTGTCAAATAAATTAGATAATTTGACGTTGTCTGCGCCTGATTCATTGTCATGTACTTACGAATGTACTTGGTTTAGTTCTCCAGTGCAAGTTTTAAATCAGCGTTGTTGCTTTTGTAAAATGTAAAGAACAACTAAATAAAAGTCGGATAAAGTGACGGTTAGAAGTTGTTAACCAAACCAACCGTTGAGGTGAACACAAAAATAAACACATTAAAAAGGCTCCTGGTTAGTTGGGCCAAATAAGCTCGAACCGTTGAGGTTTTATTAAATTAGCATAGAATCCCTAATCCCTTGATTTTCTGATTACGTACAAAGTACCACATTATGCTCTATTACCTGATCCTGATAGAAATAGCTGCTTCAAAGACTCATAATTCCCTTTAAATGTCATTCAGAATCAAAATCTCATTAAATATAAATATGATATCGATATTTTCCATGAATAAATGTAGCTATGAAGGATACCAAAGCATGAAAATGGAAACATATAAATGATCCATGCCATAAGTAGCCAATTATGCAATCCCATAATAACATTTCAAAAAAGGCTTCAGTGATTGAAAGACGCATCCATAAGAATGCAATGAAACTGATGACTACCCTCGAGTTGCCAAACTGAAGACATACCACAAAAATTCTCCTTGACCATAACACACCCCACAATATTTTATTTTTAAGAAGTATCTATTTGAACTACTAATATGTTAGGCTAACTCGGTGCCCCAGCCAAACATTCTTCGATGCCCATAAACAATGGTGTCATCCCTTTTTATTCATAAATAAAATGCACACCAAAAATAAATTATGTCCACAACGTGAAAAAGCCTTACAGGTAAGCGTGCTTAAGACAATAATGACGACGCGACGATGTACAATGTTAGTAATCCAACAATACCACCATCGCCACTTGTTCATAAATGGAATACTTCTTGCATGTTTCCCTGTCATTATTTTAGCATTTATGCTTGTTTCCCAAAACTTAATACGGATTAGCTGTCCACGTCCACCGACTCCAGCGGGATTTATTGGTCTCCTTCAACTACTACTGTAGTGAACAATATTACTAAGTAAGCCTTAGGTCCTTCTAGGAACATAAGCTACAATGAACGGTCCCAGGCCCCAGGTTTACATGAAGACAAGTATCTTACTCCGTCATCCAGTGTATTATTGTACCTCTTACCTTAAGCCGGTGGTGTACCTGTCAACTAACCTGGCATAGGAGGTTGATAACATTGTTGTACTGACAGCCCCATATATTTCTTTCCAAGTTAACATGAAAATGAAGCAACCGAATCCAACACCAAGAGCAACAACAACGCTATATTTACTACTGTAAGCCCTTTTCCATAAAAATCTTGCAGCCACACTCTATTCTTGTATGTATTGTATTATGTTAAAGGGGTGACTATTACGTAGATACAAATGCGCCTACCTGCATCCACATCCACCCTCAACATCAAACAAGAATAGGCCAGTAAACTCATCCCTTTTTCTTTCAATAGAAAATACTGCATGGATGATATGATATGATGCTCTGATGATAAGAAATAGAAACATTGCTCCAAGCAAGTTTTGTATTGTGGCTGTGTATGTGTGAGGCTATTCTGCAAAGCTGCTTTTTTATCGTCAACTCCAATGATAATACATGCACATGTAATTCATTTTGTTTTTTATGCTCCATCTGAAGAAGTTAGTCGTGATACTGGAATTGTAATAATAATAATACATGCTTTTCACTCGTATGCAGATATTATGCTGCGTGGGACTTTACCCATCTTATTATTTTCCTTTTCAAGTCACACGTTTCGTTAGGAGCTTCTTCCATTTTGCTTTAAAGTTGACTCACAGTCTGAAGAGAACCTGAGTAGCTTGGTTACCTGCACATTAGGTACATTATACATGCATAGGTGCTGTAGCAGTATATAGCACACATAAAAAAGAATACATTTTTAGTTCATTGCTTCCAGTTCTTGGCTATTTTATGCAGCATGCTGATTATTATGCTCAAGTCAAGTCAACTCTTCGTTTTTATTTATTGTGAGACGAGCAAAAGAGCACGGAATATAGAACTTTGAAGGTAGACACTGAAAGGAAGGAAAAGACACGCCGGCATAAAAAACAACACTTTGTATAGCTTCAGGCGATTTTCATCTATTCTTGACCGTCTTTGATGCTCCTTCTTCCCTTTTCCTCTCCTACTTACATAGCCTACGTTTATAGGAACATTATATAATGTGAGGATTCTGTTGTCTGTAAATAAAAAAGATTTTCTTTGAAAATACACTAGTAAAAACAAAGTCAGTGTACTCCAAACCTTGAATGTGACTTATCATTTTTACTTTTAAAATACATTGGAATGACAAAAGTACCCTTTAGTCCAGCATTCAATTGTTTCTTTAGCACTCCGTAGTCCAAACTCCTGCAAACAAACTCTTATGTTCTAATGGGCATCATTGTAGACTGATGAATAAGTCTTGCTATGCATCAGAGTGCAACAGGTACATAAGGAAAAGTGAGACGCAAGGACCCTTGACGTGTTTTCTTTTATTTTGTTGTGTTTAACTAAAAACCACTTGTTGAATGAGATAAGTTGAAACGAGACAGACCTCCTATGCACCACATCATCATCGTCCTCCTTGTTGAACTATGGCGTGGCATATGTATCACCACCAAAACAGTGTACGTATCTGACCAGCCAAAAACATTATCCAAGTTTTAGTTAGTCTGCATGAACAATGAGCTTGTTCATTTTGATTGCTTTCTAGGTACCTTGGTCGGACTTAAATTATATTCACTTCATTTAGCTCATCTAGCATCTGCGATAAGCTTGTACACGCATTTTTTCTAGGCTTTATTTGCATTTTAATAAATATCAGAGGTGCACAAATAGACATTCATAATTTAATTCTGTAAGCATGAATTCTCTTCTCCCGTTGTATTTGTGTATCGCCTACGGTCATTTTTAAATATATTACAATATGCAAAGATGTGAATCTTTAAAAATGCTCATTCCATTGATTTGAATCACAAGGCTTATAAGCATATTTTAAAGTCTGTTATTACAAAGATGCTGGAAGCAATGTACATGCATTCTCACATTTGTATACATTTATGCTCCATACCTTTTCCATTGTTACATAGGTAGTACTGTACCGACCACCGTAGGGCAAGAAAGAAGAATGCCTTTATGAAGGCCTGAACAAATTCAAAATTCTGCTCACATGCTTTAAATACCAGATAATAGACGAATTCATAAATCCTATTTATCTCTCTCCTCTCAGGTAATTACACTTACAAAAAAATCATTAAGGGATCCTATCTCATCTTCGGTATTACATTATTCCATTCCATCAGCTCACAGTTTATAATCCACTCATATGTGCATCTAATACATGTATTACAGCCATGATAACGTTAATGGAGTGGCTTGATGATCAAGAAGCGTTCTTATAAAGTTTTGAAGATGATTTTTTTCAATAGAAAAATTTAAAAGTTGTATACTATACGTTGATGGTGATGGAAAATGCATACGAAGTTATTTTAAATGACCCTCAAATACACATTAATTCCCACCACACCGCAATCTTTTATACATCTACAATTTGCATTATATGAATCTGGTACAGCCTAAAGTATGCATCGCAACGAATCTTCTTCTTGTATTAATTTACCCAGTCTCATTAATAGACAAAAAGGGCAAATCCCGTAACCGTTAAACGTTAGACGTAGTGTAACTTAGTTACGGACTCCCGCAACTCAA
>JAHZNG010004589.1:0-19710 GCA_027744375.1 Orchesellides sinensis
CAACCCCCCCCCCCCCCCCCCCACCCCTAAATGTCACGCAACGAGAAAAATGTGATATTAAATCCTTAATAAATACTACACCCGCACAACATTGGCTTTAAAAAAAAATGACTTGAACTCTGAATGATCAATCAACAATAAAGATATTAATGATATAATTAATGGATGTTTATATAATTGACGAAAAGGATGACAATATCAATGACAATCTCAATTTATAATGCATTTACATATGTGTATATAAATGTTGTACTAGTGCTAATTTTCCAACCAACTCGACTATAACTGATTTGCAAATAAATGATGATATGACAGAAACAATTTTATTTGTATATCAACGACTAAAAACAATATTTACAACAAAAAATAATCGCTGCTTTACTATCGAAATCTAGTTTAATTAATAAACCATTAGGCCCTATTGGAATTTATTAATGTCGATAATATCTAATATATGTTGCTTTTCAGAAATAAGCTTTCTCCGGAAAGATGCTCACACTCACACAGTAGTAGTCAGTTATAGCCCTGAAATATTTTTTTTTTCGGTAGAAAATTAAAAAGTTTTAAAAGCTACCGAGTTTCATATAATAACAACGAACATGATGATGTAATAAGTCATGATGAATTATAAAATCAAATTTAAAACTCCTCATCATCAATAAAAATATCTATATAAACAACAAAACAAATATTTTCCTCATCGATTTCAAAAAACTTTTCCATTTTTTTTATTATTCTTAGTTGTTTGTAAATTTATATATTTTTTTTACACACGACGTAGATAATTTAAATTTATTACAGAGAGTAAAAAGAAGAAAAAGTACCATCACACAACAACAACAAACACAAGCACACGAATATATAAACGCACCTAAAAAAACGACCCAACACAACCGCAACCTATCTCTCAAATTTGTTTTTTTAAATAAATTCTTATTATTTTTAAATAATAATTTTAATTGTTTTTAAAAAAAAGAGACACACGATTGTAATTAAACTAAAGCTCGTCGTGAGCTTCTTTATCATCATCATCCTCGTTATCCGAATCATCATCGTTATCATCTTCAGACTTTTTCTCAGCCTCTGACTTTTTCCTATCTTCTTCGTCTTGGGCTTCCTTCATCTTCTTTTCTTGTTCCTATAATACAAATCATCACGAATTTTAATCAATCACACACGAAACAAAAACTCAATTTTCATAATAATTGAAGTATATGAACCAATCAGAAAAAAAACTCACCACCCCATCAACGACTATAATATTGAGATAATAATAATAATAATTACAAAATATATATAATACAACTCATACAAAAAAAAATTCAAAATTATTCGTAACTAATAATTAATCGTAAACTCACTTATTAATCAAATGATTCTTCCCCTTGTAATTAAAGATGACATGAACTTTCTTAGTGCCAGGTCCACAAATATCAGGCCCAAACATAACCAAGTAAGGAGTCTCCCCATGCATGTCACTAGGCTCAAAGTCACAATTGAACAGCTTGATGTATCCACCACCACAGTCAATGTTCTGCTCATGCTTCACACTGAACTGCAAGATAAGCGTCTTCTTCTCGTTTGTGAACTCTGGGAAGCGGGTTGAGAGAGCGTAGAAGTGAGCGTCTTGTGTTGTCTTCAGACCTACATTCAAACAACACATTATTATTATTATTATTATTATCACGATTACTTTTAATCACACTAACTTTTACGATTACTTTTAACCATATGATTCACACATACCCTTATCCTTCTCATCAGCATAAAATTTTCCTGGAGTAGCTTCAAACTTTCCAAAAGTCTTCCCATCATGCTTAGACGTCACCCAACGGTCCACCCACGAGTCTGCAATTAATTATAATACCAAAAATTCAATAATCCAGATCAAACCAAACCTAAATCTCTACAACAAAATAAAATCACACAAAAAATAAATCAAAAAACCCTCACCATCATCAAAATTCTCTTCAAAATAAACTTCAGATAATACAGAGCAAGCAAGGAGTAAAACTCCAATCCCTCCAGTAATTAACTTCATATTTAAATATATATTTAAACTCCCAAAACCACCAATTAGTTTTAACCCGAGACTTGAAAAAAGAGAAAGAGTGATCCACACAACACGCAATTTAACTGACGACTGAGACAGACTAATGAACAAGAAACTGCATAAATATCTGAACCAAAAAAAAATCTGTGCTGAGGCAGAGAGCCACCGGCATATATACAATGAATATTAATATATGTCCAGAGAGAGAGGAATAAGCTACAGTGAAATTACATGTTCGAATATGATTGGTCACAAAGTATATTACGCGAGCCAATAGGAATGGTACACGAGAATGGGATGGGTGGATGTACACATGTGTGTGGAGTGTTTTCATTGGGTGTAAATCCGTTTCATTTATATATATGCGAATGATCTGGAATTTGTTAATGTACTCTTTATTTATGTTGTAACACCGTGGGAATTTGGTGTTTGAATTTTTGCTAAACAACATACACACATACTGTTTTGTACACTTTGTATATATAATGAACACGTATATATGTATATAACACGAGTTAGGTAACGAGTACATTTGATTTCTAGAAAGTTATACTCTTTATTTGTATCTTATGTGTGAGTTCTTACCTCTACGTTATTGATTAACGTTACGAATGTGTATTTTATATATACTGAAAATATTTTGTCAATATAGTACATCCATATGATACTCTCCAATAATTTGTAACCAAAGAGTAATACACAATCTTAATAAAAATTGTTTACATGATCTCGTTGTCATTAAAATGGTCACGGACTGTTCATCAAACACGTCATCACATCCTCTGTCAAAAATCATTAACCCATTACAGCATTGCATATTATCAATTTAAAAAAACCTTATCGTTAAAACTAATAATGACCAAAAATAACAAAGCATAATACACTACATAACTTTTAGTAAATCTAGTAAGTTCCACGGTTCACTTGAAATCACCTTGGTTATAGTGATAATCAAGTAAAAATTCTCAATGTAAAAAAAATAAGGAATCATAGACCTCCTCATATCTGTGTGAAAAACAACAAAAAAAATTACATAATAACCAACAATTGATACAACCAATGAAAAATTTTCTTGGGCCTCGTGTATTACGTAATTTACATACAATCGTATGCGGCCACTACTAAAATAACATGATATATGTCATGATGATCACAATAAAGCAACAAACTTCCTTTCTTACACACAAAGTTGTTTCTTTTCTTCTCAAAAAAAAACTCACTCAACTAACCAATATCATCACCATATCAACCAAAAAGTACATTCCAGCGCCACCTACCTCAAACCTTGTCCACTCCCTCAATTCAAAAATATGTGAACAAAAAAAAGTAAATAATAAAAATTCATGGACAATTGGGAATCTCTCTCAGATATTTCTCTTGAGGGAGAAGAGACGACGGGACAGGAGAGAGAGAGAGAAAGAGATCTCATTATTATCATCATCCATATCAAAAAATATTTCTCTCTTCATCTCTTCATCATCCATAATAATTTACAAAAGACAAAAAAAATAGTTTCCATGGAAATAATAATGACATGAAAAAGATAATTTTAGTAGTAGTAATAACACCACGATTCGTGTTCATTTAAAAAAAATAATGTGTACTAATAATAGTAACACCGAAGACTTCTTATCATCATCATCATCATCATCACTGTCGCTATGCAACAACAATGCGTCGTCATCATCACCGTTATCATTATTAACGCTAACATCAATAGTAGTATCGAGAACGTACCCATTCGAGTTGATAGAGCAGCGTTACAAGAACATCATTCCAGAACCTGTACAAAAGTCGATAATTTACCACTCGTTCCCAAAACACGAGAGTGAGATAATTGTTTACGCTTGCAACGAGTTTAGTAGTGAGCGATATGGGGTTGACCAAGTGGTTCAGATTGGGTTTCATTTGAGTGGGCTTGTGACAGAGATTAGTAGTAGTAGTAGTGGGGGGAGTAATGGTGGGAGTAGTAGTAAGAAGAAACGGAGTGGTAGTAGGAATAAGGGAGGGGATGACGATGAGGATGGTGGTGGTGGGGGGACTAGTTGGCGGGTGTCGGTCACTTTTGATAGGGGGAAAATTACAGGGGTTAATTGTGAGTGTGAGAATGAACAGTTGATATTTTGGTGTGATCATGTGGTTGCGTTGGCTCTTCATCGGATTAGGAATTGTGTTCAAGGGGTGGATTTCGTTTTGAGGGTTCCTATTTCGGGTTAGTATTACATATATTTCGTGATTTGTTATATGATTTGATTGGAAATTGTGTTTTTATTATGATTTGTGTTTGATTGTAGAAACGCTGTTGCAGTTGAATAGGTCACAATTGCAGAAGCTAGTTCAGTATTTGATCTCAGACCATACAGATGTACTGCCCACTGCTCAGAGACTGGCTGATGAGATTCTTTTCATGAAGACTGATGATAACTTTATCAATAGGATACATGGTGAGGTTTTCTATACTATTTTTTTTTAATTTGGTTCCTATGATAAGAGTTTTGTGCTAGAAAATTATTATTAAATTAACCCTTTTATAACATAACAATAGGATTTATATCTAGCTAAATTAATATTTATCTTCATGGTAACGGGGTATTTACTTTTTTAATCGTCTATTTTAGTAAAACTGAAATATTAACATTTATCCCCATAGTAACAGTTACAATTTTTGATTCATTAATTAAATTATCCCCATGGTTTTTATTATGAATTGTTTGTAATGAAATCATAACCTTGTTGATTTAGTCCCCACGCATGAATATAACAAAAAAGCCTTTTTTTTCACGCTTAATTTTAACATTTAAAAAAAAACCTAATTCACTGTTATTATTATGACACGGATATATATAACAGGCGCCCCAGACCCAACAGCCGGACCTTCACCAACAGACCCTCACTCATGGGCGTTAAACGAACAAAACATCCAAATTCAAGTTCGAGTGTACTTACAATCTCATGGAACAAATTCACTTACGTGTACCAATTCGGCTCAAGCACAACAACAACAACCACATCAACACGTAATTCAAATGCTAATTGAACGGATCTACAAAATGTTGTACAGTAAGGATTCTAACGCTGAGAGGATCATACAGATTATTACGAACGAGTTGGTTCGTTATGCAACTAAAAATAATACTAATAACTCCAACAACAACACACCATCAACATCAACATCAACAACCCGCTCATCATCATCATCAAACCATTCGTTAGTATGGGACCAAATAGTACGGTTATGGAATATACTCGTACTCAAACCAAACATGAGTGTACTTGAGTATGAGAAATTTAATTCTGTACTCACTAAATTGTCTGAACATCAGTTTCTTCCTGAATCTGAAGATTATTACGTAGCAACAACGTGTTCAAAACAAACACAACAACAAGAAGAATTGGATGAGACAGAGCATGAGGAAACAAATCCATCATCAAAGAAACCCCGTAAATCTCACGTAGTGACAGTGTTCACAACCCCACTCAACTTACTACATGGAAACTATCCTCACCATGACTACGAGATAATGAAACTACATTCACACGCAGTACATGGGATTAATGTTAAGTTACAAGCAATTGGACTACTTGATTCTTTACGTAATAGCGTGAACCAGGACGTTCAGTTGGAAAACGCGTATTTGTTGTTTGAGATACTCAAAGATACGTATCCAAGAGAAGCGTATGAAACGGCGTTGATTGGGTTGAGTGCACATAGGGTTTTGAAGAATTGTGCGTATGTGCACGAGAAGTATGTTAAAACGTATGAGAAATTCATTAGTAAGATTAATTGTATGGTGTTTAAAGATTTAATTGTTTCGTATGGGAAGAAACTTTGTTCATCTGAGTATGATGTGAACAACAACTCATTTCCTATCATCTCGTTTGCAATTTACTTGTTCAACACTTTAGTTAAAATTGATCAAGATGATAATCTAGCGTATAAGATTGCTCTCAAGTATCTCCAAATCAACGAGAACACGTATGTTCACACACATTTAGAAGCCCAACAAATATCCTTATCATCAATCCTACTAACGAATTACGTGAATAAGATTAGTTATTTAGACGAGATCTCATGCGCTATCATCAAAAACATACACTCAAACACAAGTTTATTCAGGTTAGCTCAAGAAGTATTTAAACATGCCAACCATGAGAATCTTGTACTCGTTAGTTTTAAACTAGCGTTGCATGTTGTACGCGCTACGAAACAAGTTGTTCATAGGAGGAGATGGGAAATGGTTCGGTGGGTTGTTAGTTGTGGGGTTGAGATTGGGGTTAGTAAATTGTTTCATCTTGTTGAGCATTGGGGGGAGTACTTTAGTGCTGTTGAGGCTGTTGGCACTGTTGCTAGCAATATACTTAGTGTTATTGGGAGTTGTGGGAGTGGGAGTGGTGGGAGTAGTAGTAGTAGTAGTACTGTAGGGGGTAGTAATAGTACTAACAGCATTATTGGGAATCGTGGTTTGAAGAATTTGGATAAACGAGTTTGTGACGAGTTGGGAAGTGCAGCAAGAAACCTTGCCATTCAATGTGCCAAGAATGTAAGTCAGTTAGTAGTAATTTATTCAATTTTATTTAATTTTTTTGCCATTTGGAAATAATGATAATATTTTGATTATTTTTTGTGTATTAATAAAGGACCCTCAAAACTGTGCTCTGAACACACTAACGCTATGTGAGAACGACCCAGTTGCATTCGACACAAGTTACCAAATAGTACTAGACTCAGCGTCAAAAGAGTTTTTAACTCCACAACAGATATTCACGATTGCTAGGTACATGGAGCATCGGGGTTATACTCAGAGGGCTTATCGTCTTGCTGTCATTGCGCTACAATTCGTTCATATTGGGTACAATCAGGTAAAATGTGGATGTTTTTTTTTGTAATTCATTTGTTGTGTATATGACAGGGAAAGGAATTTGAGCGTTTCAGATTTTATACAGAATTTTATATGATAACAAGTTTTTTTATGACATTTTGGAAAACGATAAAATTTACTTAGTTGTTTGAAAAATGTCGTTTATAGATTGACGTATTTTAAAGTTTAATCAAAAGTTCTATAGCAACGATTTTAAGAACTAATTGATTTCAGTCGTAAATTTTCATTAATTTAAGCGTTGCCATGACAAAAAATAAGATGCCTGGTTTAATAATTTTGTTTGTTTGATTTTTAAAGTATAAAAATGATCTCGATAGCAACAACGACAACGCAACAACTTCCATGATATTTAAATAATTTTAAGCAAATTTTTTAAAATGAAGCAACGTCATGGTGACGATTTTTTTGCTTCGATTTACCTTCAATTTAAAAAAAATCTAAAACCTGATAAACGAAATTCTCATAAAAAATTAATAATAAATTTTTTGTTATTATTATGTTGTAGGACACCCACTCGTTAATATCCGAGATCCATTGGACGTGTAACTTATCTCATCAACTATCAACACCAAGTATTACGAACACACAAAAATCATCATCATCATACAACAATAAACTATCTCAACAACAAGCACCACAACCACGTTACAATAATCCACTTCAACAACAATCATCATCATCATGCAGTATTGTACAACAACAACACCACCACCACGCTCAAGCACCACCCCAACCACCACTAACAACCACGAATACATCATCATCATCATCATCAACAGAACTGGAAAACTTGATCCCACTCCTAATCCGTAACATAAAATGCGCAACAGTACTAACAGAAATACTACGCCGCTCAATAACCATCATGACAAGTTACGAGAACGCGTATCAAAAGGAACATAGCCGTTCTTCTAGGAAATCTAAATCATCCCGAGTTTACGAAAAGTTGAGTTTACTCATTGAAGGGACTATAGACTCGTATATAACTACAACGCACTCGAGACTTGTTCATATTAGTCCGAGACATTACTCTGATTTTATTGAGTTTTTGAGTAAAGCTAGAGAGAATTTTATGCTTGCTCCGAATGGGTGTGACAGGTTTAAACATCTTGTTGAGAGTATGAAAGTTAGTTACAAAGGGAAAAAGAAATTATTGTTTTTGCTTACTGAGAGGTTTGGATGAAGTTTTGTTTCTTTTTTATATATCTCTCTCGTTTTTTTTGTGTTCATGTTAATAATTTTTTTGTAAATAATCGTGTAAGACTGATCAAATGTGTGTATAATGTGTGTGGTTTATTTCACATATATGTGTGTGTTTTATACAAACCGGTTTAAAATATATATTATATGCTTTTTTTTATACGTCGTCGTCGTCGTGTTGTGATTTATTATCGTATTATTATTATTATAAATGTATTTTATAAACAACAATACATGTGTAGTCATATATATATATTTTTTGTACTACTCGACGAATTGATTTTGTACTAATTCGTTGTATTGTGAATATATGATTGGAAATAATGAATATTGTAATAAAACCGAAATTATTGTGTTGTGAATTTAAATGTTGGAGATTCTTTGTGTATTAAAATATTTGAATTATATGTGTATTATTATAGGGAACCGAACACTGATAATATTACAGCGTCACCTTGACGATGAAACAATAATATCGTGGGATAGAAGTATTCACTGGTTACACTTTCAAAACACAAGATTTTAAGTCAGTAGGGAGGAGGTTTTTTTTGGCAGTAAAAAAGCTCTCAAAAAATACGATCTTCGTATTCGGATGCTGTAATCTCTTAATACGACGTTTGTTAAGTATTACCAGAGATATGTGAACAAAATAGATGTATAGAGAGTATTCAAAACTTTTATTTGTGAATAAAAAAAACCGTTCCGGAATTCTGCTTGTGATTAGCACGAACTTGTATCCATGTCCTTTAGTTACCAAGATTTTGTCAAATTTAAATGGAACTGGATTGTAAAAAACCCAAAAGATACTATAGTTCGTGCTAATATCACAAGCCGAGGCCAGGAACGGATAAAATAGCATCATTTCTGATGTCATTTATATATCTACTTGTTCCTATATCTCTGAGTATTACAGACATTTTGAATGGGTTCTCAGCAATATTTTTTTGCATTTACTTGGATGCCGTTATTTCTTAATAGGCTGACCATTAAAATATCCCCTCGAAAAACTGTATTTTTCTGTACCATAAAAATGTTCCCGTTGGATTTTTTGGTGGTACTACAAAATATTGCCCATGGATATTTTTCATGTAATGAGTAAAATAGTGGATAAAACGGTTTTTTGTGACTATAACTTGACTAACGAACTTGACCTCCTCCGCCTTAAATCTACCATTATATGCCAAATTTCATGTGCTTCGGTCAATTCGTTTTCTCGAGTTATCGTGTTTACAGACGGACAGACACACGTCAATGGTAATCACATAAAGCTCTTTGCTGCTTAATAATACGTAGTTTACACGATTTTACTAAATGACCAAATGATCAAAAAAACACGCACGCACATAATACTCCCGTTTTACTACATATATTTCATTATTTATTCAAAACATCATTAAATCCAGTTTCATTTTTCGTATTAATCAGTCTAAAGTATAAAAAAACAGTAAGTTTTTAGTGTTATACACACAACAACAACAACACACGTAAACACAAACATATAGTTCTTTGGCAATTTATAAATTAAACGAATTCTAATACATGTTAGAGCTGCAAAAACGAACATTCAATCCACTCACATTTATATATATTTACAAAATCTATATGAATTGACGCAATCCTCCTCATTTTTTTATATTTTTAAGGCGGAACATATGGTGGAGGTGGCATACCTCTCCCATTATTACCACCACCAATACTACTACTCCCACCACCAGCATTATTACTATTATTCCCAAACCCACCACTAACACTATTATGTATCCCATAATAATTAATCCCTGGTGGTGGTGCATACGAGTCAATATGTTGTGTTTGTTGTGCTTGTATTGGACTGTATTGAGATCCGTATCCGTGTGGATTATTGTATGGATGTGCATGATGACGAGGTGGTAGTACATTCACACCACCACCGATTGGATGATAAGAACCTTGGTGGTGATTCCTTGACCTGTTGTTCCGTGATATTGAGTTTTGGTAGTCTGGAGGTTGAGGGGTTGTTGATGGGGGTTGGTGGGGGATTGGGAAGTTTGGTGGTGGTGGTGGTGGAGCGTGAGTAGCACGGGGGATTGTTGACTGGGGGGTTGCTGCTGGAGTTGTTGTTGATTGAGGTAGTGTGTTTCGTTGATGATGATGATGTGGTTGATTTTGGTGGTGTTGTGTTCCTCCTGAGTTTTGATTGGAGTCTGGTTTTAAATCATGAGATTGTTTATTTTAAATTATAGATTTTTTTTTTAAAATAAGTTTTTTTTTTAAAGTTGTGTAGATACTTACGCGTTCCAAATAACTTCTCATCCAGTTCATCCTGAAATATAACTGGAACACCTTTCTTTGCGTTTTTGAGATATCCTTGTGGGTTGGTTGATGAGTCGTCTTCATCAGTGCTTGCTTGAGTGTACTTGTTCTTCCGTGATAGTAAACAAGCGATGATTAGGGCTAAGAGTACCATTATTGCTATTAGGACGCTTGGGATTATGTACGTCATTAGGTAGCCACTGTTTAAAAAAAAATTAATAATATATTGTGTTTTACTGTTTTATTTCATATTAATATACAATTTTTTTTTTTAAACTTGTAAATATGAACACTAAACTAAACACAGACTCTCGTAAGTCAAAACCGTGAGTTCATGTTTATAATAGTTACGTAAGACTTCTTGATTACTTTACAAGTCAACAGGCAAATTAGAAGTGCCAACAACGTACACGTTAAACGTTAACCGTAGTGTTACTCCCGTAACTCAAACCCGTAAGAACTCTACGTTTCTCTACGGTACGTAATCTCAAAGTTAAAAGTTCCCTGCCCATAACATAAGACACGTAAGACTTAGAATTATCCATGGTTACAAGTTATACGGATATACACGGTAAACGTTGAAATGCCATTCTTACGGGACACACTTAATAGGCAGTTGGCAAAATCTACCCGTAAGCCCCGTAACCATGGTGCATAAACGAACAATGTATTTTTTACGGATTACGGGAGTTACGGTAACGTAACGGAAAATATTGTTTTTGCCTTATGTGAAACCGTAACTGGAAAATGCATATAAGGTTTACGGTGCTACACGTGATGAAAAGATACCGAGATGAGCTTCTAACTGAAAGCCTTCCTTCACAACTTTAACCTAAAAAAATAACGGAATTTCTTACACTATGTTGTTACGGGAGGCCACTTCTATCTGCCTAACGGTTACGGTAATTAGTTAAAAAATTGGCCAAGTGATACAACTACTAGCCAAGATTTTTTATCAAGCTATAAACAAGTTGTCCAAGTAGCAATTTTAAGGGATCAATCCCAAATCATGACTTTTAATCAATTCATCACATTTTGTATTGAATCCGAGTTAACTGGTTTGTAAAAAATGCATTTTGCGTGAATTTGGTTGGACGCATACTTTCATGGAAACTAAAAGGTTGCTATATAATCGCTAAAAATCCTTATCGTTTTGTTACGCCAGAAAACTCAAGTACGCAAGTATTTTCGTTTGCTCAATGTAAATACATACATACTGAGATTAATTTAACTATTGTACGCAACTTTATAACGCAAAAATAGTTTAATGAAATTTTTTATTACGGGAGCTTTTAAGCCTATTTGTTGTCTATTTTTATTTTTTAAGAAACACACAAACAACACACATAATAATAAATATAAAAAAATCTCACCTGTACGTATCAAAAACAACGTTATCAATCGGATCATGAACCCCACCACCACCACCAATATTACTACTATCCTCTTTCTCATCAAAATCAAAATACCTCGGATGATCCCCTTCACTCGGATTCCCACCACCAATACCACCCCCACCACTCTCAATATTATCAATACCCGTCGGATTATTCTCACTAAGTAACCCACGTAAAGGAATAACGCTGGCAACAGTAATATTAAAATCAGGAGTGAAATGCTCAAAGAACCGTTTATTAACAGGCCCGTCATCAGATAAAAGTACTTTCCGAATTGAAGTGATCTCGTGCTCATTCTTAGGGTTCGTTGTGTTAAACCATTTAAATAACACGTGGTTGTTTGAGTACGCGTATGAATGCACTTGGATGTGTGGTGATAAGATTTGGGATAGTTTTTCGATGAATTTTCTGATTGCTTTTGGGGTGAATGGGATTGATTCGAAATGGACACTGAACTCGGTGTTGTGGATTGTGTTCTTATTCTCGTTGTCGTACACTTGCAGTTCAAGAACATCGTTTGCTGATTTACCTGTGTGTGAAATAAAAATTATATTTGCAAATTATTGATTTTTGTTAATATTGATAGTTGTAAATTGTTGGATACATTTATTGGTTAATTAAACAAAAGTATCGAAAAAAACTATTTAGAATGAAGTTTAAATTTACACCACAATTTATAAAAAAACAGTGAATACAAAAGCAGCGAAAATATACAGAATTGAATTTAAAAAATTGTTCAAACAAATCAAATACCAAAATATAAATTATTGTATTTATGATTACCATATATAACTGATTTAGTGTACAGCTAAGCAGCGAAACCTAAACTTTATAAAATATTTTTAAATTTCATACACATTGGCTAAATTTCTAAATTCGTACAGTTTTCTAAATATTCGATTCATTAATTGGACAAAATTCGGTAAAAACTTGACAATAAAAAATAGTAAGGACAAAATCGTACAAGTTTTTTAATTATATAAGAAAAAGCTGCTTTGTACGCTAAAAAATCCTTGTGAAATCGGAAGCCAATGTATTTTTTCATGAAATTACGTGCCTAAAAACCGTATTTGATTTGCCTGTTTTTATATTCGATTCAATGTTTTTATTTTTTCATTTATGTACGAATAATTCAGTAAAATCCAACAACTCGACAATTAAAAATCATACAAGTTTATCAATAATTGATGCACTAAATGTTTCTATATGAAAAAGAAAACAATTAGTAAATCTTGACAAATTAGTACTGAATTCCATTAAAACAAAATCACAAGATACTACTAAAAAGACAGACAAAACCACCAACACATAAAGCACACATAAAAAAAAGGAAAAATAAAAACGCAAAAAAAAACTCACCACCCGAATCCAAACAAACTAACACGAATTCCCGTTTCTCAACCTCCATAGGCAACCCAAAAAACTCTTGATTCTTCCCATCAAACTGTAACCAGTAGTCTTCTTTAATGTACCCCATAACACTATCCCGTAACTCAACGCGTAAATTCCTTGTCCCCCCATCCTCAGGATCATAACAAAAATCTTCCATAACTTTAAAAACAAGATAATCCCCAACACTTGCATTCAACCTATCGATTTGATTCTTAATACTTGGTGGATAATTTTCTCCATAACTAACAACACTACTCCCACTTGAACCTCCTCCTCGTGAATTATTAAAATCAACAACAGAACTATCCCCCCCCACCTGTAATCCCACTAATAGTTTTCAAGTCACACTGATTATTATTATTAGGAACAGTAATCCGGATATTCTCAATATGAATTAAAAACGAAGTTTCTTCAGGTGTTTTCTCAGTGAAACGATTCAAAGTATCGTGTATAAGTTTTAACTCATTAACAGGACAAACATTGGATAGTATACTCTCATTCACGTAACTAACCCGAAAAGGATAGCTCTCCAACTCACTATCAGTAAGTACTAAATCCGAATCATTCCAACTATTCAAAGTTTTCCTAATATCATGAGTAACTTGGTTAAGTACCTCAACCCGACTCAAATTCCCTCTAATCATCCCAAATTGAATAATAAACCCGTGGTTATACAACCTTGATTTCTGTCGTTGTCGAACACTAACGAATAACTCTGCATATGATGACGGTGATGATTTACAGCGCAACATCAAGTTGTATTCACTCACGTGGGTAGTCGTTGGGTAAAACAATATGTTTGACCCTTGTACATGTATCCATGGTTCCGTGTTATCTTGTTGTAATTCGTATTCCTCACATGCTGGTTGGAACGTGTTTTGCGGAATCGTGTAGTTGTACGGGGATCCACTGTATAGTAATTGCTTTGGTATTGGGTGGAGTAAATACAATTGGGGTGATGAATACGTTGTTGTTGTTGATGAAATTCTTTCGTTATTATTATTGTTCGTTGACACGTAACTGTTATCCGTACTTGTGCTTGGGTTATATAACGGTGTATTGTAAATTTCAATATTATTCGCCCCATCTCCAGATCCAATTAAATTCGGTGATAATAACGAATCTTCAAATGCACTCGTTGGAACATAATAATTAAATGATTTCGTAGGAGTTATGTTACTTCCACCCGTGTTTTGTAATAATAATACTTGTTGTTGTTGAGATGATTGTAATGAAACACGGTAACTAGGGGTAACCACCATCAAATTATTATTATCACTTAAACTTGGTGTTGGTAAATTTGGTATAACATGATTACTTGGTTCTACATGACCTTCTTCTTCCTCTTCATCCTCTTCATCATCATCATCATCATCGTCGTCGTCGTCGTCATAGTCACCACTCCCATACTCAGAAATCTCTCGAACTTTCCTCTTCAAATGAAAACTGACGAATGGGTCGTGTACTGATTTACGTAGTTTTTCTATCCTTGGCAACGGTGATTTATCACATGGATACGTGATCTTTATTATATACGTTGATTGGTGGTGATTGTTGCTGTTAATGTTGTTGTTCACTCGTCGTTGTTGTTGTTGTAGTTCATCAGTGCTTAATAATTCCTGGTTAATTATTGTTGGTTCAGATGGTGTTATTAATATGTCGTTACTATTATCATCGTCAATTATTAGTGGTTTTAAGAATTGAACTCCTGCAGTACATGTTTGTTTTGTGGAGGTGGTTGGTGATGAGTGGATGATAATGAGGAGTATCGATAACAACGTTAGTACGTACGGTTCCATTGTTTTAGGTGGGTTTTAAAATAAATTTTTGTCAATTCATTTTCGAAAATTTTTTTTGATTCTGATATGTGTGTTTTTGTAAATCCAAAAGATGATGTTGATGTGTGAAATATATATACACAATTGTATTTTTTTAAAAAGAATTTTTCGTATATGCACATGTGTAAATGGAAAGGGTGGTGGTGGTGGTGGTGGATACACATATTCGTGTATATATGTTGCTTTCCTTCATCATCAACTCTTGTTTTTTTTTGTCAATAAAGTGTTTTTAAGCTGGAAGTGAAAGAGAGATGTTTTGTTATACTACTCTCTGTGTTAAAAAAAAAGAGTTCTTATTCCGGTCTGACTCGTGTGTGGATGTTTGCGCGCATGAATTCTAGATCCATGATTATATAATCAACAAATAAGGTGTAACGAATATATGAACGTACATGGGTGCAAAATTTTTCAAGTGTTCTCGGGTGGATTTTCTCTGAGCTCAAAATTATTGTTCTCGACAAATAATTAATAATTGTACAAACTGGCTTCATAATGTATCAAAATGGCTGCCTAATTGTACAAAATGGCTTCATAATGTAACAAAGTGGCTTCGTAATGTAACAAAATGACTGCTTATTGTACAAAATGGCTAATTATTGTACAAACTGGCTTCATAATGTAACGAAATGGCTGCTTATTGTACAAACTGGCTTCATAATATAACAGAATGGCCGCCTAATTGTACAAAATGGCTTCATAATATAACAAAATGGCCGCATAATTGTACAAAATGGCTCTATAATGTAACAAATTGGCGTCATAATGTAACAAACTGGCTTCATAATGTAACAAATTGGCGTCATAATGTAACAAATTGGCGTCATAATGTAACAAATTGGCTTCATAATATAACGAAATGGCCGCCTAATCGAACAAAATGGCGTCTTTCTGAGAAAAAAATTTGGACGCCAATAAAAACCAAATACATTAAACTTTATTCTTCCAAAAATGATTCCCTTCCCTTCATAGGCCCTAAAATGTTTGTCGTGTCGTGGACAATAAAAGACATGAAAGGTTTTGCACCCATGATGAATGGGAAGAAGAAGAAGAAGAAGAAAGAGGAACCGAACAGAATAAAGGGAAACAGCAGATCGTCTCGGGGAGAGTATATATATTTGTCTTTTTTTTTGGGAGTGTATGCAAGAATTATTTTGAGAAGAACCTGTAGGGTTAAAGATATATATATATATTTTTTTAAAGATAATGTTTAGATTTGCAAAATTGTCAAAAGTATACAGATTTTATGATAATAGAAAACAATAATACTTGTTTTGAATATATATGTTCGAGAAGAAGTTTGAAATCAATATATGATGAGAACAAAAAATGATAATATATGATAAAAAATCAAAATATAATTTGTTCAGTCATTTACGCCGCTGATTCGATTCTGCTGATATTCATTCCACATTTCGTCGTGGTACTTATGCGATAGTTAAAAAACAAATTCCCCAAAACCTCAACAATAGCCTTTCAATATCAAAATATCATGTAAGAGATAACGGAAAACACTTTTAAAAACATTAAAAGGTCATTAAAACAAACAAACCAAAAGGGCGTATAGAATAAACTTGGCAACGTAGAAACGTAACCCAACTTGTTAAAAATGCTCAAGATGTAATTGCTTTCGGACAATTTAAGGATTACAGGCATGAAAATTCGTCGGTTTAATTTAAACGTTAACACTTTGTAGCACCATATGGAAACAGAATTTTTCCACGCCTGAAATATCAAAACTATCCCAGATCTGACAAAAACTAACAAATTGGGTAAGGGTGCGTAAGTTTAAAAATCTACCGAATTTGAAACCAACAACAACCTTACCCAGAAATCAAAAAAAAAAAAAAAATTACCACAAGAAACAAATACATAATTCCCACATAAATCATCATATCTACGACAAAAAAAAAATTTTTTTAAAAACAAACTTCCTAACTACCTAAAAACAATTATATTATGCACAAAAATTACTAACAAAAGAAGTACTTTTTTTAATCAAAATTTTTTTTTATTTAATTAAACCATGGTTGAACATAAAACTGAATTAATGTCCATAAGCCTTAATTACAGTATTGAAAGGAGCAGCAACTTTAGAAATCTTCTCAGTCGCAGTACGAGTAAGCTTCCTCTTAATCTTCCGTTTCTTCTCCCGTATCGCATTCTTCATCCTCCTCTTATTCTCCAACTCGTGCACAACCCCAGCATACTTCCAACCCACTTCTGTTGAGAGACGACCCAGGTAGCAGTACTGTGAACACAACAACAAAAACAAACACAACACGATTGTTAATTAGTCTTATAATTTTTCAAACCTTTTATATATATTGTTAAACTAATCATATTTAACGACTAATCACAATTGAACCCACCTTCCTCCCAGGTTTCAAGCACATGATCCTCATAGCTTGTGGAACAACAACACGTTTCTTCTTATCATACGGTGGTGGGATACCTTCGAATACCTTGAGTCGGTGAAGAGCTTCCTTACCACGAGCCGTCTTGTGTGGGACCATTCCTAATCATAATAATATCACAAACTCACGATATATATTATTCAAAATTCACAAATATAAATAATATAACACAATGATCACCCACCTCTAACAGTCCTAATGAAGATCTCACTTGGAGCCCTGTAGTGAAAAGGTCCACGAGCAGGGTTCACATTACAACGTCTCCTCAGGAATGCCAAGTACTTCAGCTTGTTTCTATACAAATACACACAAATGTTACAAAAAATGTTTTTTTTTATTAAATTTTTAAAAATCTGTTACAATTTTTACCTATAAAAATTCCCACTCATGTTAATCAGCTCCGCCCTGAGCACAACGACCCTGTTCCCTTGAAGAACAGCTTTAGCCACTGTAGCAGCAAGCCGACCCAACATGTGACCTGCTCCATCGATCTTGATCGGCTACATAAATAAAAAACAACAAACAATCATTCACAATTAGTCCAATTACAAATATATTTTTTAATTCAACAATCAAAAAACAATTCGATAATACGTACTAATCTACGCACAACGCAATATACTACTTACAAAACCCAATCATCACAAATATAATCCAAACACAAAACAAATAAAAATAATAAAATTTCCAACAAACCTTCGAACTAAGCCCCGACATAATTACCAGATTTTTTTCTAAATTAGAAACTAGAATCTCTCCAAAAATTTTTAAACCTAACAAAATTTGTTTAACAAACCACCTTCTTCTGTGTGTGGATATTACCACCACTTACGTTACACACAAACACAAGAAAGAACCGTGTGTGTAGTAGTGCTCTCACTCCAAAAAGAATATCAATTGAAACTTCAATGCATGCCATCAAGTTTGTTAAATCCGCGTGAAGGTACAGTGAAGCGGTGGGGTAATGAGAGATATATTCATGTACATGTGTGGTGATGATGATGACAGTAGTGAACAAAGGCGATTACTTTGTGCTGATTTTGATGTAGTTTGTATTCTAGATTGGTAGGTGGCGGTGTAGTATGATACTTTGTTTTTTCGTTGTTGTTACTTACTTGTGGCTTCGGTTTATGCGTTTTTAGTTGTTCTTTGGTCTTTGTTTCTATCACAATAACAGTAATAATAAGAATATATATATAGCAAAAGTAAGTGTGCTATCGACGGTGTGGGTACACCTGAGATTATAGAACAAGGTAGATATATACATTATTCAAAACTTTTATTTGTGAATAAAAAAAAATCCGTTCCTGGCTTCGGCATGTTATTTAATAGCACGAACTGAATGGAATTTGAATGGTAACAAAAATCCCATAGATACTTATTTCGTGTTAATTACAAGCAGAAGCCTGGAACGGATAAAATAGCATTTTTTAAAAATAGGAGTATGGGTCTATCCTAGTTATATAATCTCAGGGGTACACGGTCCGTCCGTCTCTATATGAAACAATCCATAATATGAAACTTATTTAGAAGGTTGTTCAGAGGTATAAAACGTCTAATCGTAGAGAGGCGACAAATCAACCAAATTTTTGGACTGTATTAAAAATTACTTGATTGATAGTCCTCACGGGGGTGTCTCTTCATGATAACACAGAACTAAATTGATATTTTTAAATTTTCAATTTCGAGCCAACAGAAAGAAATTTGTGAAAATTATGAAGTGAAAGGTCCTGATGAGTTGTGAGATGGCCATGATTTCAATTAAAAAAAAATATGATAAGCATGTGGCACATAACGTAGGGTCCATTTTTTCATCAAAATAAAGAAACCGGTATCAAATTTTGAAATTTCAAAAACAGATATTCATATTTTGAAACGGAGTTCATTTTTTGACATTCTGTTTTCGGCAAACATAGTTCTTAACAAAGGAGCAAAACTAGAGTCAACAATGCTAACTAAATTCCAAAATTTACCGTTAGCGACCGTTACTTAGGGTTGGGTTGAAGATACTTAGTTTGAAAGCAAGGCAGTTTGTTTTTAAGAAAAAATCATATACCTATGATTACCTTACCATAAACACACAGGTTCTCAATCAACAAGAAAATTTTAATCACACTTTTTGTTCAATTTGTCGCCTCTCTACGATTAGACGTTTTATACCTCTGAACAACCTTCTAAATAAGTTTCATATTATGGATTGTTTCATATAGAGACGGACGGACCGTGTACCCCTGAGATTATATA
>JAHZNG010004590.1:0-13761 GCA_027744375.1 Orchesellides sinensis
TTAAGAAATGAATATCATTCCCACCATCTACATTTTGTAAGCATTCCATTGACATCAAATTTTAAAAAATCTGTTAAGAAATGAAGGTAAAAGAGGGACTTTTACACTAGTGATTCTTACAAAACATTTCCCATGTTAAAAGTACAACATAAAAAAACAAATCCTGGCACTTTATATAAATGGATTAGTGTCATGAACACCAAGAAGTTACGAAAGCAGGCATCTCAACTCCATCATAAACATTTAGAAGTGGTTTCATACAAGAGTGTGAGATGTGCATTGTAGATAAGCTGTAGAGGATGGATGGGTAGCCAGAGTAGCATACAAGAAGGGGTTTGTAGGATCAATCAGCATATCATTTCCATTAATTATGTACAAGTGTAAGAGTTACAAGTAGCACTAAAGTACATCAATAATGCATCGCAATTAACTTGTGTATATCTTCAAAAAAAGCAATGGGTGATATGAAAGCATATTTTAAAATGATTGTCTAAAAACCCTAACCATAAGCCCCTCTGCAATCTTACCCAGTTTCTGATTACTTACAAGACAGGATCAACAAGATGAAAACAGGAAGCGGTTAAGCCTTTTAGCAAGCCTTCTTCATTGCATATCTTTAGAAAGAAAGAAATAGACGTTCGTGCTCCAAAGGAACTTACTTTTTGTTCTAGCTTACACATTAGGTTTTACATGTCCTGTCTGTTCGTGTCAGTGATTTGCTTTGCTCTTGTGCTTTTTAATCTTTCCCAAATCAGTAGGCTGTCGAGATAAAACGGAATTGTAATGCAGGGTTTCTTATGAAGCAGAGATCATAAGCTAACAGTTTAGGTGCATTTGAGGCAAGGAAAGAAAAATTGCGCGCTGTCATGTCATCATCAGTACACCTTTTCCGAGTGAGATGCAAATTTTCAGTTTGTCTTTAGCAGACAGCAAGGATACATCAAGTAGGACCTACCGTATGGAAACGCCGACATACAAAAACTAGGTTACTTTACTGTTAGCTTCAGTTTATTTAGGTGACTCTTAAAGCCTAGTCATATGCACACCTTTCATGTGTCATAAAGGACCAAATGCTCCATTAATAATGTATTAAATAAACCGATCATTTTCATATTTTTAAAAAGTACCAGGCTGGAAAATATATTGGTCAAGTTTTCAGAACAAAGTCTAGCAAAGAATGATAAACGTCGTTTTCGTAAGTCACTCTTTTTCACTAGATACGCTCCTCTTTTTTTTGCTAGTAATGCAATATAAAATAACATTTTCCTTGCTAAAGTGAGTCACGAAGATTAGAAAACGAACGAATCCTATCTTTGGGAGAAAGTAGAAGAGATATACTTGCTGATACACTTTTTATTTTTAAAGGTTTTCAGATGGGGCTAAAGTTGTTGCAGTTGATTTAATTTTTCCCTTTCCTTTTCATATTCCTGTGTTTCAGAAAAGCATTGTTAACTTTGCTTGAATCGAGGTAAACTTACAAGAAAGAAATGGTATAAAAGCAGTCCATGAATACATTTAGGGCCTGAGTCTCAGCAAATAATCATTCGTTTTAGAATACAAGCTTTATATATGAGCTAATCCTTGCTTACAAGAGTTTCCCTCTCGAGGTGTACGATCTCACAAAGTTTTACATCAAGTAAATGTAAAAAGCTAACATCGAGTCAGTCAGATTGTTACACTTTGCTCTTCTTGTACTAGAGAGATGTTTTGATGCTACAACTAAAAAAGAATATGAGAGAATGACTACATACTTTTAGGATAAGTCAAGGAACAACGCGGTGAAAGAAGAGGAAAAGGTCTGCTTAAGAGTTGTAAGAATTCCTTACTTTTCTCCAGACTTCTGAGGAAAGCCTTACGCCTGTCTTGTCTTTTTTTTATCATACATACATATTCAACGCTGATATGTTCACATTGACTTTATGCGTAGGTACTTTTACTACGTTATTTATAATATTCACATACATTTGCGTAGTTTCACATATACACGTGAAAGCTTCATAACTGTAAACATGAGTTAAGAACCCAGTGAGCTTAGCCGTTTCTAGACAGCATGCAGTGATAGTTAAAGGAATACGCTTCAACGGAAAAAGTATCGGACCAAGAGTGGAACAATGAGAAAGGACAACAAATGAATGATGATGACTGGTGAAGGAAAAAAAGTAATTTGTGCGTCTGCCATAATATAATATATAACTGGGGAAAATATAATACACGAATTTTATTTTCAATGCTTTCTCTCTGTCCCTCTTTCTCTTCTGAAGCAGTCCATGGAGTAGAAGGAAAAGTCTTTTCGAAGAATAATAATAATACGTATCCAGCTGTGGATTTAGTATGCTCAAGTCGTTTAATTTATTTTCTTAACCCAGACACACATGAGAACTCTTACTGACTTTTCTCTGGAAAAAACTTGTCTCGGGTACAGCTACCTTTCATGCACACTGTAAATGTAGCTAACAGAATGAATATATGCATATTATGTAGTATTTGTAACATATACATACATGTTAAGAGAACATGCTATTTCATTTACTTCGTCCCATCATCGCTTATTATTCTTTTTCTTATAGAGATGCCTAAAATTCTATACAAATCATGGAGATGAGCCTTGCCTCAGTTTCCAAATGCAAGTTGAACAAAATTGTGTGGATACATTATGGCACGACGGAAGAGGGATGCAGGGAGAGGGCTGCGATAATAGAAAATTGAAAATGGATACGTTTTTAACTCTGTGTCACTGAGGATGACAAGATGTGCTCTGTGTGTATCCAGTTACTGTATACGAGTGTCTCCTGAATGGAAAATGTATACCGGAGGCGTATGTGCGTACTCAAATTTTCTAAAAGAAGAAAAAATAACCCAACCTTTAGCTAATTGCCTTTTCTTCTCATACTCCTCATTGGAACAGAGGTATTACACTGATTTCACTGGGAAAAGTACCCATCCTTCTAAGTCACTTCAGATTATATCTTATGTATTCAGGTGTATGCATGCTTAGTTGGATTTCCAGCTTTTCATTTCAAGGAACAGCCAAAATCAGCGTTCTCTTCCGCTTTTCCCTCCGGCTTACCTGTCGTCCTCCTGACTCATATACACATACATGCATGGATGATATTCAAAGAGATGTGCCTATTATGGTATCATATAACAGATGGTCTGATAAGATTACTTAACATATAGTAATCATAATATTTAAAGTTAGACAAATGCACGTCATGCTTAGTAGCAAACATTATATCCAAAGGTAATATGGTGAAACGCTCTCTTCAGATCTCATATCCTCGACGACTTTTCTCTTACACCCGGACTACTTCCTGTCACTGCAATTCCCAATGTATCCTTTTTTGAACGTAGTTGTAAAATTGCTAGTGTGCCCAAGTCTTGATGCATTCAAAGCGGCCATGTCTTGTACACCTTTACAATTCCTCTCCAGGTGTTGTAGTCAGAAACTATTAGTTAAAAAATATGCAGAAGGATTTAGTTTTACGTTGATGTATTTTCTGATTACTGAATAGAAGTAAACTACTGTAGAGTTGTACGTGATATGGTGCATTTTATATTAGAAAAGTGGCAAGATTGAGTGAATTTTGGTGAAAAAGGAATAGAGGGGCTGAAGGTAAGACAACCAAGGAGTCCTGTAGGACCAATCCCTCATTACACCCCACGGATTCTATGCCGACACGTTTAAGAACAAGCCTGAAATAATGTAGTTATGCAGTTGTGTTTCATATAACTAATTCTTGGGATATGTTCGACATGATCCACCCTTAGGTTATTTTTCAGGTCAGATTTCTAAGGTAAAATGTCTGTGGTTTTATATGGGTAAGTTGATTATGTAGTTAAAAGAAGGATTAAAGTTAAGCAAAAGGAAAGCGGGGAAGGACTCTCGTGTATTGTTTAAAATGCTCGCGGTGTATATTATGTTCTTGTGATCGAAGTTGTATGTCTTGACGTGAAATATGACTGTTTTAACTTACATACCACTAAAAGCTGGGAGATTTCACTGACTTGAAGAAGTGCCTAGTTAGCATGATTTTTACATTATATGGTTCATTATGGGTAACGTTTGAACTACCATTGTAGATTTAAGAGACGGGAAGAATTTGTTTAGTTATGTATGTACGTGGAAGGGAAGTTAGCATGAAAAGTAAACAACGTTAGGAAATGAACATTCAAAATTATGCATGCTTTTGATTTACTTTTAGTTCTTCTGATTTGAAAGACGAGTTTAAACAGTTGTCGAGTGTGATGTCGACCAGATTTATGACTCGCTGAAAATCATGTACAGTATTGTGAAAAGGATAAAAATCAATTTTGCTAATTAGAGTTCTCATCATGTTGTCAACTATAATGGCTTATAAATTACAAAAAATAGTAAATCTGAAACAATATTTCAATGGCGCTATAACAAAATTTGGAACGTTACATTACATTATGCATGCATTTAATTTCGTACCATTACAGTGGATGTTTTATTGGCAGGCAACGCATAATATAGAAACTGAAAATAGGGATTTATAACCAATACAATGTAAATATAACCCGTTCTGTGAAAAATAAATCGATGACATCTTTAAATAAAGCAATGAAAGATTGTCATTTTTTCTGTGTAACTCAACATGTAGTTTGGACGTTTTAGGAATCTTAGTATTGGAATCACTACTGGTACATGCATATTAGTGGGAAAGTATAATGTATACAGTTTAGCACAATACATTCAGCTTTTTTACTGAGTATTCAAAATGTTTCGCTGCCAAGTTCTTATCATTGATAAAATTAAAGGTAGGAACTAGAAACCTATTCAAACAGGATGTTTAAGCTGCTGAAAGCTACAAGTACCAATAAAATCTTATCTTGTAAACGTTTTACAAAAAACAAACATAAATTTAATACGTGTTGATATGTATAATGCGGAAGTTGAGATACATTTGTATTTTCGTTGGCAGAACCAGCCTTTTGATTAATGAGCAACTTAACCAAAGCTGTTTTTTCGTTTTAGGAAGATGGAAAATGCAACTTGAATGGATGTGTTTGGTGTTGGTTTATATTTCTTACTTTCACAATCCTGTTGACGTATCCGTACTCTCCTTCCATATTTGCACCATCTGAATACATAATGATTAGGTGGAACTTCACAATATCCTTGGGCTGAATTTTTAATTAAAACATTTTTATACCGATGCATTTGGAGTCTGTTTGTAATTCAGCATGCCACGATGAGTATTTACGACCAGTATTTGTCCTCAACAAAATTCCTTTTTTTACATAATATGTATGTCATGTATGTATATCTTTTTAAAAACTGCGGTTTGAGGTTAGAAAACTCTAAAAGCTGTTGTAGGAAACAAAAACTTCCTATTGCTTACATATTCATACAATTTATGTGCCTCCTATTTAATACAATCCATCAAACTAACACAGATAATTGATAGAATCGTAAATGATAAAACGGTATTTGGCATTACACTGACTACTTTCTTAGGTGTGCGTATGTTGCTTTATGGTTTGAAACTAAGCTTTAACCGTTGACGATTATTACGGGATACGACTATAAGACAAGTTTTAAAGTTTTGTGTTGAAGCAAATGAATTTGAGGGTATATCCTAAATGCGATCAAATATATTAGAATACAGGTAAAATAGTGTATTAATTTCTGAATGTAAATTAATGTTGGATGTGTTATTTTTAATATGGTAATTATGTCAAATATTAAGATTTGCCATTTCAGTAGAGATACGGGTATAATGGTTATAATGGTCATGAAAAACTAGCTAACTTACAAAAAAAGAGTGTGCGATAGAAATTCCGAGTTCCAATTTATTACGTATATACAGGGATTCACCTTACATTGATGAATCACCTGTATTTCATGACATGAAAAAAAGTAAAAATAAACCGAATTATAACATTATTTTAATAAATCTAATTAAAAAGCTAAGGCATCAGTTGAATTATAGATCAGTTACTAACTTTTATTTACGTTTCGCGTCAACTTCTGTTTGTGCTATACTTTCATACTCTTAATATTCATCTCCCTTACATAGTTGATAACCTTTTGATTTCCGCCTTCGACCATTTATGTACTAGCCATGCATGCCAATAAATCTAAATATATATATACTAGTTTGCAAAGTGGTTTTTAATTCATACTAGCTGAAAGCTTTTATCATTTATCATAGGTAAACTTTACAACATGTAAACAAGGTATGAAATGCATATAGCTTATCTCGTAGGCTGGCGATTAAGACCATTTCTGGTATAGTGGTGTTTTTGATCACTCACTCAGTGTCAGTTATTTGATGATTCTGTATTATGTACCCACAAAAACCATTGTTACAATTTAAAAGGTACATATATCTATTTAAATGCAATTTAAAAAATACTACCGTATTTATATTTTACAACATGTAGTAGTTTGTACAATATAATTCCGATTCGATATTTCAAAATATTCTAAATGTGAATTAACTATTCACACTATAATATTGATGGGTAACAATTAATTTCTGGATTCTTTCTACCTTTACAAACTATGGTTCAGTTACAAGCTAATATAGGTGAAAGCACATGCTTTTAGCGATTGCAACAGACTTGCATGCTTTTGCCCCAAAAAAGTTCATATTCAGCAAATATGAGAAGCTTGGCAAAAATGTAATAAAATGACTAGTTTGCCGTTACGCTGAAAATCCGGCTTTGGATAATCAACATAGCAATTCCTCACTAACCGTTGCATTATTTTTTAATTTTAGTTTCATTTGGCTTTGTAACGTTTGTTAATTGTTTAAAAAAGAGAATGGCGAGATCGAGATATAACTTTAGAAAATTTGACTAGGGTACTTGAAGTAGTACTTTTCAGGAAGAAAATCAAATTATTCTTGTTTACTTTTTTACAAAATTAGTACCAGTTCTGTTATAGCTGAAAAAACTTACGTATTAATTAGCCCTACGTATTACGAATATAACGTAATTTCATAGAATTTTACGCTCAGCACCAGCTTTGCAATTGAAGATTTCCGTTTACAGGTAGTTTTTTCACAGTTACGCCCGCCCACAAGTGGAAAATGGGAAAAACAAGATTTCTAAAAGGTGGCGAATGTTACATAATCAACCCATTTGGTGTGTGATAGTTTAAGTAAGAAACTAGAAAATTAAAACATCTATCCAAGCATTATAGTACTAAGCAGGATGACATGTGTGGGTAAAAAGACTTGTTCATCAAAGCCACTTTAACTAACAACTATTACGTCTTCTTGGAACAAAATTGTATATTTTGAAGTTTGTCTGTCTACAACAATCAGACTTTCCATAAAATGCTTCATAATGTAGCTTTTCATGGGATCCTTTTCATCATTTTGATCATGCAAAGAAGCATTATAAAAGCAGAGACGGCATTTAATGTTGAAAGGACTTATTTTGCAAAGAACTGAACTAGTAAGCTTAACATTGATTGCTCTGTAAATTTGGAGGGAGCCTTTAAACAATTTTTTGAATATGCATTTCATTTCATCTTATGGCCGCCATTCTAGGCCCTTTAAATATACAACTTTAATTCAACAGTAAAATTCAACCACCAAAGATGTCTTCGATTGTAAATGCTAGATGTTACAACTGTGTCTAAAATTTATACTTTTTCTGATAAAACTTTTTTGGAGCTATCGTACCGATATAATTAAATTAGGCTGGGCAATTACATGTTTTACTTTAGCAGAGTAGGAGAGTAAAAAGGCAATTTGTCATTTGGGAGCAGTTTATTCATAGGACAGCTAATTTACAATTCACAGTTATATACAAAATACTAAGGAAAATAACACCGTTACTTAACTGTTTTATTGCTTGTAAACAAAATTGTTTAAAAGCATACTATGCTGCTCAAGGATTCATTCCTGATACGAAAAATTAGTTTGAGAATTACTTTACTAGTACGCGCATTATATTAAACGTAAACGTGCGGGATTTGATGTAGGCAATTTAGAAAGATAAAAGTGGCACATCTCAGAACCGTGGGGAAACGTATACAGAAAGTTCAGATATTATGGTGTGTGACATAATATAAACACATTTTATTTATTACATATGCTCAGCACAGGAACGCCAACTACTTTCACTTTAGCCTAGTTTTTATTCCTAAGTGCAAGCTCTCAACCTTGTCAACATTCAACCCACCAAAAGTGTACACATACCACTCAACTTATCTACTAAGTTTCTTATAATAATCATGGAAATGAGCAGCATGGAATACATCTTGATGTGTAAATACCTACACATCATGCCTTTTGTGACAGATTCAAAAAGAAATCTTAAACAAAAAGCGAGTTAGCGTAAGGACAAGGACCGCGGAGAGTATACGTTACCTCTTAGCAACAAATCCTGTTTGGATTCCCACACACGTACGTATCATGAAAGCAAGTAAAATAACACTATTGCATAAAAACAACAACATTGTGGAAGAAGAAAGTTATTTTTGTTAGTTTCAGAAAAAAAGGGAAAAAACTTGCTTCAATTCCATGAGCGGTAGAGAAAATCTGCGGAGGGAAGTAGATTGGAAGGAAATTCATACGGAGCCAAATCCGAGGATGAAAATTTGCTGAAACTAGATTACTAGACTACCAAGCCTGCTATAGAACAGAGCTTTTGACAAACAACCCAAAAAAAATCCTCCTCCTGCAAATCAGACTTGTAGTCATTCCTCACCTTCATAGTCCCAAAAGAGGACGAAACCATGGGGTTTTGCCCACAACGCATTAAATATTTAGGTGCTTATCCTCATCTTCAGTACCATTTCCAAAAGATAGCCAATGAAGAACTGTTTCACTTTGAGTGAGATATCTTGGAATGTTTCCAAACACAAGTTTCAACGCTGAAATAATCCTATAAGACAATTACAGGGACTTAACTTGATTAGTCAATCAAGATAACAAATGACGAATTCCCGCTCTATAGAGCAACGAACTCAGTTTGGCATTTGATGTATCCACTACTGTTAAAAGCTTAAAAGTGTGGATTAATTGTGAACAAGGAAGGTGACATTGCACGTTTATAATTGTGCAGCCCACTGATAAATTTTTAAAGTCTGAAAGTGCCATTAAAACATATATAAGCTACAAAATAAAGGTCCAAAAAGCAAAGAATCCTACAGAACATATTTTGATTACGATTTGGATATATTTTTTTGAAATTGTCTAACAAATTATGGACTGAAACTTTGACTTAATTGTATTTTTATTTTTATTAACTTTGCAGTGACATGTTCATAAAAACAATATGTACTTATCACATGTTATGTTCGTTGTCACTTAAATAAATTTTGCAATCCAATCCAATCCAAAGAATTAGGCTTAAAAACGTAAAGCTTAATAATAGATCTAAATTTACACAGTTTTGGCTTAGCTTACACAAACTCTTTAGTTTTCTCCAATATTAAACTGTTTTGAATTTCTTCAATTGCCCATAAACTCTAAAGTAAAACGATTGTTTGTTTCTAAGGTTCACTCGTCTTTAAAAGTTAACTCGGAGGAAAATTGCATTTTCTGAAGTACATCTAATCAATTTAAAAATTACGACTGACATAATTTACTCTAGAGTGAAATGCTAAATATATTACTCCAAAGACCAATGAAAATCCCTGAAGTTGAAAAGCATAATATAGTTTCAAATATAGCCATTCACATCCCTGAAATTAACTAGGTTAAATTATCACCAAAGCAATATTGCACCCAGGGAAACATCTGCAATAAAAATCAATTGAGCGCATTGAGTAATAACGTCATACAAAACTTCGGGTTTTTTTGTGAGCGGAAATTTGCTGTACACGTGCAATTAACTTTGCAAAACCGATTTTCTTTTACAAGCAGGTAAGTTTCCTTAACCAGGTGTGTAATATATTGCACAATCTTTTCTATGAATTGAAATGAAGTTTACCACTCGACTTCATCCACCTTTTCCATGTTTTCTGATTCTTCACGCTAAAATGCACAAAGCATCAGCATTCGTTGCACACACAACTAAGCCAAGTTCAAGCCACCATATCATCTAGATTTTGCCATTCAAATACATCAAGATACCCCGAGAAAATGAATTCCAGCCAAAACCAACAACAATTGAAAAAGGGCAAGGAAAGAAGGCATGATGACGCGTGACACTTCTTACAAGCCTCTCTATATTATAGTACAAAACCTATAGCCAAGAACAAAAGGTTCACAGTATTAGAAGGTGGTGGTGGTGGTGGTGGGTGGAAAGTTATAATGTGCAAACAAAATGCACATAGTAAGTATACACATGCTATGCACTCTTGGCAAATTCTATTTATGGGTGGTGAATGTTCCACTATTTCTCTGTTTGCGTGACATAAATAGTTGGAGAAGTGCGAATTCCCTACTTTTCTTTTCACTTCACAGACAAAACTAGTACTGGTATTGGTTTAGTAATGATGATAGAAGTTGGTTAGGGTTTGCGTGGTTCTCGTTTCCATCACACTTGATTCTATCTCCCTTTGCTTAGTATACTGCTTAGGCTAAATTGAATAAATGGTGGGTTATGAAAGGAAGCCTCCAACTACGGGTTACGTGCAAAGGATTTCCAAATTTCTCGTTCAGTTTTACACAAACTAGGAAGAGCACGTTTACTTACATGCTCTCCCATTAGAGATACTGGAATCAACGAGGATGATTTGATGTGATACGTAGATAAGGTTTGGATTTCATCATTCCAGGATTTTAAAAATAATCTTCTTCCCTTCTTTCCCATTCTGCCTCTTCATTGACTTTTGTAGCCTAATTGAGAAGCATTATTTATACGAAAGTCAAGTCTGCCTTAGACGTAAAGAAGATCACATGGGAAAAAAGATGAATCATTCATTTGAACCTTCGTCTCAGCAGTAGTTCTATTTGCCATGTACAATTCCATATTAACTATACGTAAGCATCACTAATACGGACATAATCAGCAATATAATCTTTTATGAGGTAGACTGTCTTTTGACTGCAGTCTTGTAGTCACTTATGATCTCGTCATTCTTTTAGTGTTAGTGAAAATACAAGAAAGCCCAAAACCAAATAAACCGTAGGAAGTTGGAGGATCTCAAAAACTTGCTTTACTCCAAACATGCTTTTAGAAATGTGTTTAGTAGGGAAAATGAGGATCTTTTGTGAGACAATAAACAAGACCAATGCAGCAACTGCTTTTCCCTCCTTGCTTTTTCATCCGGTATTCTCATCAGAGGGTTTTGGGAAAAGTTGTAACATATGTACGCTTGGATATTTGCAAAGGGTTTGCGAATCACAAGACAAAATATTTTTGCCGACATCATATATTTTGATAGCTTGTTTCACCACCTGGATCTCTAAATTCAACTACTGTCATGCTGTAATTATAAAAGTCTTTATGTATGAGTTCCGTTTGGTGGCTATATACACGGAGGAGTTTTAGTGCAACTTATCCCATCATGAAAGATAATGACTTGAGATGAACTATATTTATCACTCAATACAAGGATAATTATACATTTTTTATGAAACTAAAAACATACGTGAAAATCTGGTATCCATGTACATACCTAGTTGGAAATATTTGTCTTCCATGAGTGTCTTACTCACTAGCAATAAAGTACAGAGCAGACTGATGAAGACACACGGTTGATTACGTGTCCAGCTGCTGTTATACTCGCAAGTGGCAAATATGAAAGAAACAGTCCCGAGGACATGGTTTCAATTCAACATTGTGCTCAGAAATGTTTTGTATGCTTGAACGTCATTGATTACCTCAAAAAGAAAGCCACCAAGTTTTAAATATGTATGTTCGTGCACACATTAAATAGGAATTGCTGCACAACTAATGATTTTGGGTGGCATCAAAAGGTGAAATGTCATAATGCTCTTTTTATGTGATAATGATTTCTCTGAGGAGAAAATCGCAAGAACATAAATATGAAAGTCTCATTCTCGTTCACAGTCAGACTACAAAAGAAAAACATTGGGGAATAGAGACGGAGCAGAAGGTGACGGCATGTGGTAACATATTGCTATGATTACAACTTTCATTTTCACGCAAAACATTAAGTAGCTCATTTGTTACTACATCTTGAAGCAACTTAATATAAAGGATTTAATTTTTATAAGAAATTAACTATAAGTTAATTTCGTAGAATGCAGACATACGGATACATAGATATATGAGATGATGCATAACTGGGGAGGACAAGACAAAACGGTGGTACGTTTCTATGGAATGAAATAGTGTGTATTTTATGCTTGAATGTCGACATGTGTGGGCTGAACATGAGATCATTTCCCCCATAGATGGTTTAGTTTTAACATAGAATCTGAAATATGGAATGGTTTGTATGAAAAGTTTTCGACTAGTTATTAGTCACACGGATCTGCAGCTGTGAAACCATTTTGATGACGAATTTCAAAGGAATTTCGTCAAATAAAGGTGGTCCCATGATAATACTGTGTAGGATTTATAAGTTATGAAAATTTTGCCATAAACAAACAAGGTCAGTCTAAAGCTAGCGGTTTTCCGTACAAATGTGGTTAATACCTCATTTACGTATGTTATGTAAAGTGTTAGGCGTGGAAGATTATAAGATCTGGTAATTAAAAGTCTAACAGGGATGTTAATGTATAGCATACAATATCGTTGGCCAACAGCTTCGTATTTCATCAAAAATTTAAAGAATACAAAGTAGAAGGAAGGAAAATGTTTCAAAACTAAAGTTACAATTAGAACCATTCGTGGTTAACTACTAGGAATTTATTTGTGGCAATACTCACTTATCAAGGTAGAGTAAGTTCTAATTTACTTATGCCTATAAATGTGTACATAAGGATGTATTAAATGAAAAATGAAATAACGGAATGAGCGCGTTATATTTAATGAAAGCCATAAAAAACGTTCTAATAGGTTTTACGATAGGGTAAAACAGCTTTGGTAAAAATCGAAATAAGCTTTTGTTTTGCAGTAAATTAAAACGGAAATATAAGCAAAAAGATACTACGTGTGGACGATTATATTATGACGTACAAAACTGGTATCTGCACATGCCTAAAATACGAGATTCGTCCACGAACTGGGGTACGTTGCAATTGCAACAGTCTAGGGTGACAGGAGAAAGTCGTTACGGAATTAAAGATTTCGCAAGAGACGGAGGGACAAACAATTACATGCAATACAAATGCGACTGGTGGTGTTTCATCACGAAACGTTACGGGGTGTTTTCAGCTCCCTCAGGTTCGTGTGAAAACACTAAGGGAAAGTAAACCAGTATTAATAAGGAACTTTCAATTGGTCTGCCTGTGTCATACTTATGCTTCAACTGAAACTGTTTATAAAGTCATAAGATCTTTAAAATGTTTTTGGGCCCTTATTAAGAGTTCGTAATATGATGCAGCACCAAATTATTTTCAATGGGCTAGATTTGAATTTGTGAGGATTTTCGAAAAAAGTTTTAAATGTGTTCTCAGTACTCAGTACCCAAGTAACAATTCTAGCGTCGAGTTTAAAAAAGGGGTCAGCGCCATTGCAAGTTTTTAAAATTGGTTTTATAATCAGAAAACCTTTGTCTCTATGTATCATTTGTGAAACCAAAGATGTTATGCAATGTAATTGTAATGAATAATTGTATGGTTTTATTATGAAACTATGGATGTTAAAATGTGAGTAAATAAGACGTGATTAAAAACGGTGGGTTTGTTAGTTTAAAAATAAGACTTGGAAATTTAATGTAAAAAAGTTAAGAAGGGCAAAATGAGATTTACGTCTACGATT
>JAHZNG010004591.1:0-15228 GCA_027744375.1 Orchesellides sinensis
GCTCGCCATTCGTCTCTTGTGCAGTAAAAAGTTTTTTCGAATGTTATCTATTTGAGAGCTATCAAATACATTCTTCACTAGTTTGTAAAGTTACGGGGTATAACGAGACTATAAAAAAATTAATCAGGCATGTCAAAAATGACAGTTTAAAACTATAAGATTATAATTTATGTGATTATTAGCTCCTCCCGTGTTAATCATGATGCTTGCGCTGGATCTGGTAAAAGACCCAGTCCTCAAGAAAAGACGGGACAAAGGCATGAGTACGGGTGAAAGTGACAGGAATGTCTAGTTGTTCCAGTACGTCTTCAAACATTTTCAGTGCTTTTGGGGAAGAGCTGCCGTTACCGTGTGTAAAGTATTTCCCAGTTGGCTTCAGCACTGAAAAAGACTTGTTGAGTATTGATTTGATAAAGTCCCAGAGTTCACCCTGAAAAGATGCCCGTAAAAATGTTATTATAAATTAAGGGTGTCAGAGAATATTGAATTTTAATGCAACTGCAATTAGTATTAAATTATGTCATGTTTATGTAGCCATTAGTATAGTACCTGGGGCGTTGGCGAAATGGGAATGTCTGTTAAGTCAGCAATCACATAGTCAAATTGTTTGCCATTTCTCTTGCATTTCTCCATGTATTCCATACAATCTCCGACAAAAATCTGAAGAGTTTCAAATGTAAAGATATGTAACGTAAACAGCTTCTGCACTACCAGATCATATACTTTTTTAATTATCTTTAGTGCTGAATATAACCTACATCATAATTCTCTCCTTTGTAATTATCCAAAGTGTCTCCACATGCGGACCGTAAGTAGATTTTGCAAACTTGCATAACCATCTCGTCAATCTGTTGTGTAAGTATGCAAATCAGATATGCATAGTGAAAATACCTTGGCCATTTTCATTTAATCCAAACCCAACTACTGCATTGGTTTTTCCCAAGGCTTTACTTACCTCAATCATCGTAACATGTTTTGGCTGTTCCTTCCTAAGCTCAGACAACAATGCACCATCTCCACCACCCAATATTAAAATTTCTTTATCTTTGTAATTCTCCTTCCCTCGACACATTATTGATTCCGTATAGATTAAATCTGATTCCGCTAGATCTGTAGAGTTTAATACATAATTTCAATCGAAAGTTTTCCTTTGTTTATAAAAGATAGGCATTCACCTTACCTCCTCATTAGGAGATTCTTACAATATATATATATATATATCTTACTTTGCAAATCATCCAAAACGAGCATGTTTCCAAAAGTGTTTGAATGTAGAATCTGAATGTGCTGAAATGGAGATCTGTCATCGTAAATCACTTGATCGATATCGTATTCCATGATTCTCTCATCTAAAACGTTTTGTAAATAGCAGATAACAAGTATTTAGTAGGATCTCTTACATTGTTAACGCTAAGCTACTTTCCTCACATATTCACACATTTTGCCCAAAACTATAATTGATAATATCACGGAAGCCACATATTATATATATATTAATGTTATTTTTGCACACAGACAAAGACAAAAGTAAAACTTATGAAGGAAAACTTAGAGCAACTTTATTTCGTATTACAAAATACAAACAGAAATATCAAGGTCATTCTTATTGACATAGGAAATCAAATTAAATGTTTTGAAGGCATATGAAGAGAATGAAATTGTACTTACGCCTGACCTGACGTCAGCATTTTGAATTAAAACTTCTATTCAATATTTAAAGTCTACTTCACTTGTGGCATGTGTGTTCACAAAAAATCTCACAAAGAGAAAGGAAGTGAAAGTCGTATAGCGTATAGACAATATTGGCAAACAAGCTTTATATTGCAATATTGGCGATTACATCTTGTAAATGAAACAATTAACAAACTGGTGTATTAGTCAAAGTACAATAAAGAAGCTGCCAATATAAGATGGTAGTGCAAAAATACCTAATTAGATTAGTAAAAAATTGTCGAAACGTTTACATAAAAGTACATTAGGAAAAGCGGATGAAGCAAGCATTTTATCTTAAAATCCTTGTCATGAACAAATCATATGCACAATATACACAGCCAATTAAATGTGTTATTTAATTGCAAAACGTCTATATTTTCTAATGCATATGATAAAAATAGGAATGAGTTTAGTTTTTCATGCAACCTGAGGTAAGGAAGTAAATATCGAATGGTGTGCCCCTT
This sequence comes from Orchesellides sinensis, assembly GCA_027744375.1. Lineage (NCBI taxonomy): Eukaryota > Metazoa > Arthropoda > Collembola > Entomobryomorpha > Orchesellidae > Orchesellides > Orchesellides sinensis. The sequence continues at coordinate 2,178 of JAHZNG010004591.1, forward strand.
TTAATTGCAGGTAGCGTAACGCTTTTCAATTTGTTTCCCAGAGTCCCCCATGCCAATTCTAGGCTTCTACTTTCCTATAAATAAATCATCAAAACAAAAAGACACATGGCATGTTTAACCAGTCAAAATTTAGATGATTCTTTGTACAATACGCAATTAACAATGTATTTGTCAAAACACACAATTCGCATGTAGTGTTTGGAGTAAATATTTATCTACGATGTTAAAAATACTATTGTAGATTTATGAATAAATGGGTATAGTAATGTATATCAATCAGAGAGATTCTAAAGTCTATTCCAAAATAGTAGCTTTCTACATTAAAAAATTTCCAGCAACAATCAGGTAATCCATTGTTGGGTTTGGGTAAATTGTATCGTACACGTCCACCTGCTTGTCGTACTATTTTGTTTCATTGGTTATCGTAGGTTCATGTTTAGTGTAGTTAGTCGATAACTACTGCATATGTACATTGCTTATGTAAACCAACGAATGCATGCCATATACAGACTAATAAGATCAATAATATTCACTAATAATATTCATATTGCATTTTTATACCTATGCAAGATAACTTTATATGTAACAGTGAGTTTTACATTAGTAAAAATGACAAACAGAAAATGGACTACAAATATTGTTTCTTCCGAAGGAAAAAGGTAAGATTTTTCTAACGCTTACTTTCTAGTGTATACTTACGAAAACTGTTTTATAATTTGGAAGTTATTTTTGAAACCGTAGCATACAAGATATACGTAAATATATATGCAAGTGAAGGGTAAAATTAGCCAGACTATTTTAAAAGGAGGCAGCAGTATATTTATCAATTATATTGGTAGTTAAAATTAATTATGTATGTAGAGTAAATACTGAAGAAAGGCGCAAATATTTTATAAAAAGGTGTCGCTAATGAAGTTATTAAAACAATAATAATGTAATGACAAAAGATAATAATTATTATATAGAAAACATATATCTTTGTGATAATTTGACAATATAATGTGTGAATTTAACGATTTATCTTTAAACAAGAAGAGAAAAAAGAAGTCTCTTTTGTGCTTTGTTGATTTCTTTAATTTTTTGTACAAAATTTTACCTGTAGTCGTCTTATACACATCAATTCGAGCCCCTCTTCTAATTGCAGGTAAGGTTTTGACACGCTCCACCTCCTTTCTTGCAGCATACGACAGTTCGAATTCTCTCACATTCTAACCGTTTTCATCATCACAAGTGTGTGTATGCATTAAAAATAGTATTGGAACAATAAAAATTACATTTAAAGTAGGTAACAATGAAAGACCCTACGATTTTCTCTTCCTAATAGTACTATAATTGTAACCCTATTTGTTTTTTCGTGTAGTCAAAGTGGTGTATCAGTCAGTCTACAACTTTGTTATTGGGACACCAACATGAAAGTTATTTGCCGGTGAAAGCAGATACTACGTAGTTTTGTTTTACTCTGCTTACCTCTATGGTCAAAAGGGGAGCATCTCCTTCCTCCAAGAAGTATTCAATGTTAATAGTGACCAATCCGTTGGGATACGTTCTCAGATTGATCACGCTGAGTCTAGGGCCAGAGAAAATAGAAAGCTTGTCCCCAATAGGGGAAAGCACTTTCCCAACAAGCTTCTCCAGCGAGTTGCATCCCATATGCTTTTCAAGTCCCACTATAATTTCTTTCTCTAATTTATGGAAGCCTGTGAAGTAAAAATGCTTTCTTATACAAATTATGTTAAATGTAAAATGCATGTAGAATGCATGATTACTACATACTTCATAGTTTCCTTCTCTTACCTTCATCGCTGAGACAGGAAGGATCAACAGTGAAATCCAACAAGATAGTATTACCGCATGAACTCATCTTTTGAATACTGACTGAGATGTGGCTGTGTGTAAATCTAATGAGTTTGTTGGACTTGGGCTTTGTTGTAGTTTCTTATTCGTATTTAGGCATGTAATGGGGAGAATTTCCTTTTCACACTACACAAGTTTACTAAAAACAATTTACTAAAGTTTTCATGTACGAGTTGATTAGATGTAAGGCAATTAAAAGTTTTGTTGGCTAGTTCAGTTAAGAAGTGGATGTTATTATACATATACCTATGGTTGTGCTAGGGTAGGACTGCTGATTCTGTCGGTTACAAAAGTAGGTCACTGGACTCATTGCTTTCCCCGTAGGAGTCTGTCCGTGGGAAATACATTAACCGATGTATACTATTACATGTTTTTAAAAGTAACACACAATGTATGTATATATATATGTATATCTCCGTAAAATACACTAAGATCGTGTGCAGCTGCAGACGATGGTTTCTTCCTCGCAATTCTTCGGGTTTGTCGGATTAACGGGCTTCGCTTGTGTATTTGGTGGTAGCATAGGAGGAAGTAAAAACAAAGCGTTTGAAGTATAAGCTATCAATGAATCAAGCAAACAAAAAATCATGTTCCTTTCACAGCTTCCAGTTATGAATATGTGCAACATTTGGAATATATTAAAGCTTTAAATGTATGTAGCGTTTACTTTTTTCTAAATATTTGTTTTATCTTTTAAAATAAAACAATAAAAAGAGTGTAATTAGAACTAACAGTCACAATCTCAAACAAGATATTTAAACTATCTATACATATGTAACGCAATTCATGCAAATTATATGATACATGGTTATATGAGCAAACTATGTATATGCAAGAAGTAAAATTTCATTAAACAAGTATCTCATCTCTATTTATTGTAGTTGCGATAAAATCGTTTTATTTTTCAGCTTTTTTCATCCGCATTCTCATTTGGTTTTTTAACAAAAACAAATTTCATTACCTATGCGATTTTGACATTACAAACTCTAGGGGGAAACAAATTAGGAGTAGGACCATGTTCGTTTGTAAAATGTCACTCAAATGTGCAAATGTATGTAACGACTAGAACGACGAGTCAGCGTAAAGAAAATTATTTTTTCAAGTCGACTGTGAAAATACATGTGCTTTCCTTCCCTGAATCTTGAATTCGAAAATTATTATACATAACTGATTCAAGTCTACTACAAGACAAGCAGTGTTGTGTTCACAACAATAATTAAAAGGTGATTTTGTGCAAAATAATTTACATAAAAAGCACTAGAATGAGATTAAAAACCAATCGGCGATTGACAATAAGACAAAGCTGCCTAAATAAATGTTACAAATATGTTAAATTACGTAGGTATATATAAGCTATACGCATGGGTAAATTTTAGAGTTTGTTGACTTTGACTCATGGTGCGTTATGGTTAAAAATTTGCCTGAATTTAACAATAGTCATACAATGTTAATTAAAATCAAGTCAATGATTGTACCATTAATCATACAACTCAAAAAGTTATACCTGGCACTGACACGGTATTGTATACTGACGCGGTACATAAACATTTTAATGAGTTTCGGTTGACCCTTGCTTTTTTCCTTTTTTCTTACTGTGCTGTTTACCCGTTCCAGCTTCATTTTCCTTATTATCGGAATCGGAAGACGCTAGTGCATTATTATTCGCATTATTGGTGCTACTTGAAGAACCAGCATCCGGATTACCCTGAGATTTTTGTTTCACCTCGTCTAAAAGTTCTTTACATTTTGCCTCAGATTTTTGTTTCAGTTCCTCTAAAAGATCCTTACGTTCATTTTGCAAAGCCCTACATAAGCCCTTCATCCTTTCTAAGCTTTGCTCTGCGTTCGTCAACTCGCCTTGAAGTTTATCATGGTTATCTTTCATTAGCTTCAAGGCCCTTGTGCTTTCTTCCCATCTTGTCTGCCATTTTACTGTCTCCATCTCCAAATCTTTGGTTCGTGTAGTAACCTTTAAACAATATAACGCTTATTAACACAAAAGTAAAGTTTCTTGGCCAAGGGGAAATTTTTTTCTGCCTGTAAAAGCTAACCCTCGTCATTTCTGATTTGAATTCTTCATAAGCACCGTTTGTCTCTTTCAAGGCTTTTTGGAGTCCATTAAATTTGTCATCATAATTCTGCAACAAAAGCCTCAAATTTATTTCCGTTTCTTTGGCCTCTTTCATTTGTTCTCGACTCTGAATTAATGCAGTTGACAGTTGTTGCATTTCTCCAAGTAGCTTTTCCTTTTCCTGGGCGTTTTTAAGCTTGAGCTCACCTAGCTCAAGTCTTGCAGCTTGGAGGGCAGAGGATGTTTCATCGATTACGGTTTTCATAACCTAAAAATGAGTAACCACCACCATATGAGACTATGAGACATATTTCTTACAGTTAGTAGAATTCAAAAACTATAAATAAATCAAGATGTCATCTTACCTGCTCCCGTTCTTCATAATGTGATTTCAGAGTTGCGATTTTTTTGGCCAGCTCTTCATTTTCTTTCCTGACCTACACGTAAATATTTTACAAACACAAAATAAGTTTACAAGATTATTGCTCATCTTCAACGCACAGTTTATAACAAGTACCTGCACAGTTTCTGATGTAATGGAAGCCAAATTTTCATTGATATTCTTGATGAACCCCATGTTACTTTGGACCTCTTGAGCCAACTCCTTCCCTTTCTCGTTTGCCTCTGTTATTTTTGCCGAACTTTCAGCCTGCAATGATACGTAAATTGAAGTTTAAATTACAATCTATCTTTTCGATTTGCACAAACATACTAAATAATAAATCCAACCTTAATAAATCGGTTTTGCTTTTGAAGTTCCCTACACAAAGCCTCCAGACGGTCTTTCACTTGGTTTGACTTCTTCAGTTCACCCTGCATTGTCTTTGCCTTGATCTCCATCTGCTTGATGTCACTCTGAAAATAAAGAATGCTTAAACACTTGACTTTTCATTCAAACTGTACACTGTGTACACCTAAAGTCTATAAACCCTTTACTTACCCTCAGACGTTTATTCTCCTTCTGAAGAGTTTTCTCCATACTCTTTGAACTCTCCTCCCCAGAATTAGAAACAGGGCTGGCAACAGGTCCGGACGCTGCAGTCGCACTCATGATTTCCCCCTTTAAAACTGGTTCTTCGATTCCCTGTTTAGTCAAATCTGTAAAGAAAGAAAGAAAATATTAGACTGACAATATTACTCGTTTCTTCATCCCATTTTGTGTATACCAAATCTCTTTTTACATACATAATTCATCCGATCTTAAATTGCCTGTTTATAATTGACCTTCAACCTTTAACTCTTGCTGACTGTCTTTCTGCCTGACTGAAATTACTGGAAATAATGTTTACCCACAAACTGACCAAAACCTTTCTAATCAATAATTCCAGGGACTTTCTTTATCATTTACTCCAACAAATTCGATCAAACATTCTTTCTATCAAAGGCCAAAACGAAAGATCGCAAAAACAGATACATACTTACTTTATCACCTTTTCCCACACGAAGAAGACACACACGCATATACAAAATTATATGTGAATAGTGCACGCTTCAATTAAAATACGTATCTTGTCTTCGTCTTCCTTCCTTCCGTGTGCACTAATAATTTGGAACAAGATGAACTAATTTAAAAATGAGACGAAGCTCAGACATAATCACATGCTGTCCCATCTCTGCATGGTAAAAAAATTTGGTGGTGACAAAAACACATGAAAAAACAACTAAATATATCCTATTCACACAAAATTTCCATCAGGAAGTGAGTGTAAGAGGAGGACCAAGGGAAAGTAAAGAGGATATACTAAAAGAAGGTGTTTATTTTTTCGGGGAAAATTACAATACCCGAAAATACATGCATTTTCCCCTGACTTGTTTAGGCAGATACCTCTTTCATGTAAAAATGTAAACACAGCAGCAGCATCACTATCTGCCATGCAAAAACAGAGATCTCCTTGTTCTTTGCAAAATCAAATGTATCTTTGTAATACTCCTTACACTGCACTACAAAATACAGAAATTTATGTGGCCTAAAAATTATGTGTAAAGTATACACCAATATAAGGCCACCAAAGCTTTTAGATTTTGAGCAGAGTGACATACTGTACATCTGAATGCATAACATTAGCAGATCTTTTAGGTACACTAGGTTCTATGCATAAAAAACTTATAATGCTTTAAATATTCCCACGAGCCGGTTCCATTTCCATCCATTTGTACTCACAATATCCTTTTTGAGCCAAGTGTATTTGTGAACCTATCGAGCAGTACTGTCTAGACTAGCATTACATCAACTATAAAAACTTTGTTGGCCTTATTTTGCTTATATAAAGAGTAATTATAAAGCGGCCTATTAACATTTTATGTACTTATGGAATCAGTAGAGAGTACACATACATAAGAGCAGATCGGATATTTTTTGTTTGAAATGATGAGTTTCCATTTTTCGTATCCTTTTGGTTTTTAGGTATATTATATATGTGTACTTTGTATCCATAATCCATACAGAAAACAACACAACATCATCATCCGCTGCTGATGTGACGACTTGGAGTCCGGCACGGCTGACTGACTGACTTTCGGCGTATTTCTTTTTGGATAGATACTCAGATACACAAATTAATATTCGGAGCTCTCATCTTTAAGTGTTTTTACCGTAGGTATAATATTTTTGCAGATTTTATTGCGTATAGATTTATTTGTAGAATATTATTTCTGTGTGAAAAGTGAATTACTTGAAACTAGGAATGTTTTCATATGCTAAAATGTAATATTGATGTTTTTGTTGTGTTAAATATTTTAGTGTTTGGTAAGAAAGGAACGAAAAGAGGAAGTTAAGAAAAGAGGTAAGAAAACATGTTCGAAAATTATTATGATAGTGAATAGTAAAAGAAATGGGACATTAGGCATATTGTATATCGCCATCAGGTGTTACATTACTGCAGGTGTGATAATGTTTTTTCAGGTAGATTATTGAAAATCGATAATTTTCCCTGAGGTAGGAAGACAGGCATTTTTAATGTATGTAGAATTATGTGGAATGGAGAAAGATGAAGAAGGAATTGATAATTAAAAATGAAATTGGAAGTGCAGAGTTGTATGTAGAGTTAGTTTTTTGTTTTGTACCGTTATCATTCATCAGGTGACCGTCAAAATTGGTTGAAGGTTATTTTGTTTATTTGGGTTTGTTTCTGGAGTTGTAGGCTGTGGGTAGAAAAGTTAAAATGCCAATTTGTATGTGAATGGTGTTCTGAATATCCTTATCTTAACCTTGATTCGCTAAATTATTTTTGTGTTTCGTTTTAGGTTTAAAAGTGATTTGAATCGGAAACTTGTAAACTTCATAAATACATCCTCCGCTAGCTGTATGCAGCAAGGTAAAGAACGTTCATACTTTTTGTGGACTTTGATGGGTAAAAAAATTTAGTACAAGTATACTTTAATTGGTATTTGATATTTTGTTCGCAGGATGGGTTCCTTAGGGTTGAAATCGGGTATTGGACTGCTGAAATGGATCTCTGTACCTCATGCGCTTGTATTATACCTTAGTATTCTTTGTATCTTCTTTAACTCTTGTGATACTGTTGACAGAAGCAAGTTTAGAACGTGTGACCAATCTGGATTTTGCAAGTTAGTTGGAAAATTTGTTTGGTAGAGTTTTCTGGTACGGGAGAATTCCATGTATTACAGTTTAGTATTCGTTTCTTTGGTGTTTGTAGACGTCAAAGAAGCGTAAAGGATGGTTTTTCTAATTATAAAGTGGACTTGGCTGGTGGTCAGGTTTCATCCGCATCCGATAAGGTTACCTTTAGCGTCGTCAATCCAGATGGTGGTCACAAATTCGTCCTTGATGTAATAGCATATGAGGATGGAGTGTTCAGGGTGAAAATGAATGAAGAAGCACCACTTTATCCTAGATATGAAGTGGAGCATGCACTTTTGCCTGACCTCAAAACATACCCGTAAATGATTACATTGGCTGAAATCTTTTTTTTTTCAAATTAGTAAATGTTATTAACCCTGATTTATTTATGTTTCAATATGTTGTTAGGATGAAAGTTTCGCAAGAGAGCGACCATTGGACTTTGAGCCTTGGTGAAAATTCACAAGCCAAAGTGTATGGGGATCCATTAAGGATTGACTTTTACACTCTTGACAAGAAAGTAGCAGTTTTCAATGGTAGAAGTACTCTTAAGTTTGAACACCTGAGAAAGAAGCCTGACGTGTAAGTTTTTCAATTAACTCATCCTTCTGATAATTTGCCCATGTATAACATCGGTAATACTCTGAACTATGCAGTAATGATGAGCCTAAAGAAGGGGACGAATCTGCCGAGAACCAGGCTGCTGAACCGTCCATGTGGGAGGAATCTTTTGGAGGAAATACAGATAGCAAGCCCAAAGGACCTGAGTCAATAGGAGTAGATATTGACTTTCCTCTTACTCAGTCACTATATGGACTACCTGAGCATGCAGACTCCTTCATGCTGAAAGATACAACGTAACAGATTTTTAGTGTAACAAAAAATTAATCATTAAAGAAACGAATAAGAATATTCCGTTCATTCCATTAATCATTACAGTAATACCGATCCAGTTCGGTTGTACAACCTTGACGTATTTGAATATGAGCTTGAAAACAGTATGTCCCTCTATGGTGCAATTCCATACGTGATTGCGCACAGGTAAATTCAACAGAATGCAGAACTAAAGTTTTAAGGATTTAAAGAATTCACAGAACTAATCAAAAGCTTCAATTTTTTTCAGCCCTGAAAGAACTGTTGGAGTTCTTTGGTTGAACGCTGCGGAAACTTGGATTGATGTTTCCGTCGCTCAAGGTGGCTTAGTGGATTCAATTGTTAATCTAGTTGGAGGTATGCCTTCTGTGCAAAAGCAGATCTTGTTGTGTCCTTGTTTTACGTGTTTGTTGAACTCCATTTAAAAGGCGTGTGGACCAATATGCCTTGGCCCTGTTTTAAACTACAAGTTTTACGATATCGCTTTTTAATGCTCTTTTACTGCTTGTTGCTTTGCATAGCCAAATAGCCATCCTATCCTTGTTACTTCGTCAGCTTTGCAAGTTGTTATATTTGCATAATAATTAATTGTTTGTTATTGTTTTGGACGCAAGAATATATTAGAAGAACATCACAGTGTTTCTTTTGTTGCTTTTGTGTTTGTTAAATGTCGTTTGGATGATGGTGTATAATATCTACGCTGCTGCACATGGGTTGGAACCGGTCTTTTTTCTTTTTTGTAGAAATGATAGTCTATGCCAAGAAATCTGTTGCTAGCTTGTGTCTAACGGTCGGCAAGATTATGGCACCCGGCTTATTGGGACTTTGTGACACCATAAAATGTTCAATGAAAAAGAATGGAAGAGATTTTAGTGATTTTATTTTCGTACATAAGTTATATGAATTATAATTTATATTTAAATGCTACATACATTCATATCAGTTTCGCTTTTAATTGCCAATTGCAAGATTTATAAGTGTGATTTACAAATTGAAAGTGAATTTTTATCCGTTTTCAGGTTCTGAAGAAAACAAAGAGGGCAGAACCCATTGGATGAGTGAGTCTGGAATCATCGACACCTTCTTCTTCATGGGACCAAAACCATCAGATGTTATAAGACAATATGGCAAAATGACAGGAACCACACCGTTGCCCCAGATGTGGGCTATTGGATCCCACCAGTGCAGATGGAATTACAATGATGAGGATGATGTTCTCAACGTTGATGCCAATTTCGACAAATATGATATTCCATATGACTCAATTTGGTTGGATATTGAATACACTGATGGCAAAAAGTAAGCAATTTTGTTCCAATTTTGTGGCTTGTTATTAACCTCAGTTATTGACTAGATGTTGGAATTTAAGAATTTAAGACTTTATTAAGTAAGTTGAATTGCGGGGTTACAATGTTTGTAAGTATTTTTATAAAATCATATAAAATCTACAATAGGTTAGCAAATATTTGCTATGTCAAATTATGCACTTGTAGATCATGTCTACTTATGAGGGGCTGCTTGAAAGATCTGAAAATAGATTGCGACCTTTTATTCTTACCCGATCTCATTATGTTGGAGCACAACGGTAAGAAGAAACTCGTGTGTTTACATTTAGCATGTGCTGACTCATGTTCAAAAAATCAAAACAGATTTTGTGTAATTTAAAATATACAGATATGCAGCAGTTTGGACTGGTGACAACAAGGCTGACTGGGGACACCTTAAACATAGCATCCCCATGTGCTTGAGTTTAAGTATTGCAGGCATGACGCATTGTGGTGCTGATATTGGAGGTTTCTTTCATAACCCTGAGCCAGAATTGTTGCTGAGGTGGTACCAGGTACATTGGTAAATTATTTTATCTTTGGTCAAATAACATACCGTACGTTCACTACATTCTTTATGTAAACCGTAGGCTGGTGCTTTCCAACCATTTATGAGGAATCATGCCCACATTGAAACAAAACGGAGGGAACCATGGCTCTTTGGTGATCACATGACTGCGTTGATTCGTTCTGTTGTTCGAAAACGATATGCCTTGATGCCATACTGGTATGTTTTGTTTGTTGAGATGTATTTTAATGTTCCTTAAAGCATGTTCGTACTGCCAACGCCTCTCCATACCTGTAAGGTCCATTTGTGTGTTGTTAGGTACACATTGTTTGCTGAAAATGAAAAGAACGGAATGCCTCCTATGAGACCTCTCTGGCTTGAATACCCAGATGATGTGAACACTTTCCCCATTCAGGATCAGTACCTACTTGGTAAGTAAATAAATGCGAAGCATAGTTATAGTGAAAAAGAATTATCAAGTATTAATAAATTACTGGTAACGAAAATTCCATTTATGTATCTATACTACTCCACTTTTCAATTCGCAGGTGATGGTCTTCTGGTTCATCCAGTTACTGATAAGGGAGCAACTAGCGTTCAGGTTTACTTGCCAAAAGGAATGTGGTACGATTTTTACAGCTACAAGAAATACGGTGCTGGTACTCACACCCTGAGTGTTGGGGAAGATTCGGTATTGATCTTGTTGTTTCAATCAAGTTGAACGTTAAACATTGTTTCAAATAAGATGGACACATTTGTAGTGAATGCAAAATATTTGAACATTCAATTAGATCCCAGTGTTTCAACGGGGAGGAAGCATTATACCAACAAAACAGCGAATTCGTCGTTCGTCGTTACTAATGAAACGGGACCCGTACACATTATACGTTGCATTGGATGAAAATGGTGAAGCCTCTGGGTCTTTGTACACAGATGATAATGAATCGTTTGAATACCGAGAAGGGGAGTATATTATGGTTCAATTGGAGTTCAAGAACGGCCGGTTGTCATCAAAGTATAAATGATCTTAATTTTAATGTTGTATAAAAATAACTTTGATAGTGTTTAAAACAATAGGTAGGCCATAGCTAACTTGTATTTTATCTGTTTCTTGTTTATCAGGGTTGTAAACCGACCTCCAACTTTCAAAACACCGGAATGGGTAGAACGCGTAGTAGTACTTGGCTTGGATAAAAAACCTGGTAGCATACAAGCTCGCAGTAAATGTAAGTTATACATATATGAAGTATATAAAGTGTATGTCTGTAAAACTTTAAAAGATCTTGTTGATATAAGTATATTCAAATATGTATTATTTTTCATTGCAGCTGTGGGCCAAACGTCTCTAGAGTTTGATGGAGATTACCCACTTGTGATAAGAAAACCTGGTGTGCTCATCTCGGAAGATTGGGAGATCGAAATCGCTTAAAAATGACATTCACCTATACTCACATTCACCTTCACCTTTACATTTATTCAAATCTACATACTACATATTATGTCAACAACAACAATGTGGAAGGATTGCCTGGAAAGCTATTAAGCACAGTCAGTATCTAGCTCGTATATTTTATACAGGTCGGGGTGTATGAATGCAGAATAGATCATGTAAATTAAGTAATTCAGAAGTCTGAATTTACAGTCACTTTTGGCAAAATTAAAACGAAATAGAGTAAAAAATTAAGCTTTATGACATTCTTACTGAAAATTACAGGCTTGGATAATGTATTATGATTGTAATAATTAGTAGGGCACTCTTGTGATTCTCCGTAAAAATCAGGTATCATCGATTTTATTGTCATATAAATTGAAGTTTTTCGGTTCCAATATTCCATGTTAAGTTCACATTAACTAAACGTAGGTGTTTGAGTTAAATCACAAGTACACAATATGAAACTACAATTTTTATTTAAATTATAAAGCATTCCAGACTATGTGTTGTGTATAGATTAGATTAAAGCAGGTATAGAATTATAAGCTACATATATTATGTTAAAGCTACATTTAGTGTAAAAGTATGGTAGGTAGGTATACCTATGCCGGTACCGATATTATCATGATTTCAACAATAAATCCAATGATGTAGAAAAGTTACTTGTTATTTTTGTCGGTGAGCTTGTTTCACTTTTCATGGAATAAAGTTTTCGTTGTATAACCAGTATTTCTTTAGCCACATTTCCAAACGAGCACACCTAATGTTCCCATTGTAAACATGTAGAGGAGATGTCTTTTGAGATAACTCACTTCAAATCCAAATGCTTCTCCAATGATGACGTTCCAAGAGGAACCATAAACCTTATCCATGTGCTCTTTGATAAGTTTACATGCATTCTAAATATCACAAGATATCTTCTTACGTTTTATTCATTATAAATGTATATAACTTGTAGTACAGTTTTTTCTTTCCGTTAAATTCCATTCACTACCTGTAAATCTGCTGCGTTACGTTCAATGGTCGTTGAAATCATTTCAACAATTTCTGGCTTGGTCTCTTCAGGCAAGTCAGTCATCTACCACATCAAAAATGATTTCCACAATACGTATTGTTTGAATTGTTTTGTTTGAAATTCAATTCAAGCCTTGAATCCTTCTCAGTTATATAGTATATAATAAGTGAAGTCAAAGTCTAAGCATTTAAACCAAGCTTATATCATTACCCGAATTAAGGGGTACTGCCCGAATTTTTTCTCGCCCTCCCCTTCTTCTTTCTTGGGCCCATCTTCTGCATCAGCCATAATCTCAGGTAAATTAATAGAATATAATCTTTCACAACTCTTAAAAAATTTAACTGCTTTCAAATATAGTCCCTTGAAAACTAAAACCTTGATGTTGTTCTCTTG